>JAQBSW010008584.1:0-33356 GCA_029291075.1 Eudiplozoon nipponicum
TAATTTGTGGACATATGTGTATCCGGATAAGCTTACTTAATTAATATAATATATAAATTACAAGTAATTTAATAATATCATGTCTGGTTTATTAAATATTGAGGATACAGAGCAGTTAGCTAGCGGACTTAAGGATTGTAGCTTAAGAGATAATTCAGAGGAACTCAAGTGTTCCAAGATAGATAATCATTCCGCATATATGGATTTTCCGGGCCTGGCATCCAAGAGACCCCCTTATGGTAGTGACCTAAGGGCCTCTACAACTGGTTGTATTATCTGTTGATCTGCTGCTATCTTTAACAATTTTTCTATAGTAACACGAATACATATTAACAATAAAATCCTGCTATAATTGTCTTTTATCCTGTTATTGAAGCACACATAGAAGGGATGTTCTGGAACAGGTAATTTGATTATTCTGTTGTTCACGTATATCTCCTTCCAGATTATTTGTTCGGAAATTTTAGCGAGATAACTTTCGCATTCCGATTGCCTAATATTAAGTGTCGATTTAATTATTAGACTAACTAGACATGGAAGCTAATATTAAATTTGAGGACAAAAGTAGGTCTGTACAGGATATTGCGGATTTGAATTTAGCAGATGCGAATGAAAATTTAAGCATATCAGACTCTACTGTAAATTTTAGGACTTCAAGCGAACTGGCATCTATGGGGCTCCCGGACTCGAATAGGTTAGGGTGTTGAGGCCCCCAAACAAATAATCTGGAAAGAGATATACGTGAACAACAGAAGAATCAAATTACCTGTTCCAGAACGTCCTTTTTCAATATTATATTATATTACAACAAAAGCAATTGATGAAGTAATATATTTGATGAGATGTATTCGTTTTCTAGAGAAAAATGTTAAAATGCAGCAGAACAAAATATACAAGACCAGTCACGGAGCGAGATACTCGAAAAACTGAAAATGACGCACAATTCAAAGTCAATTATTTAAACAAATAATTTTCTGGAAAATAAAAAGAAAAAAATTCTTTTTAAATGAAATTCGTTACAATCAGCCATGGTGGTTTAAATTTATCAGTCAATGTTATTTTACATATAGCGGAAGATTTAACTTCCTCCACATACACCACCTTCTCAAAAAAAGACGGCTAATAATAGACGTAATCAAAATTCTTCGGATGACGTGGCATTCTTCCAGAACGAGTTATGCATAATGGCGCTCCTGAAGTCGTCATCTCGCCCGGTACAGTTTTTACTGGTTCTTCAAAATCACCTGGTATCGACAAATAGTTTTCATGTTGTGAATTAGTAGAATAAGAGTTTGCTATATTAGACAACGCGTCTTCTGAGTTCTGCATTTTATTAGGTGCCTGTATGGTGGGATTGCACACATCACATTCGCCCATAGAACGGTCATTCGACGCATCTGTTAATTCAGTGATACTGTCGATCCAGATAAACTGGGAAATGCAACGATCCAACGTAACACAATCCTCAATGCCATTTATTTCTATGATGAAATTCTTGTCAGTCATCCTCTTGACCTCGTATGGTCTTTTATAAAATGGTGTTAGGCAGTTCTTTCTATTTTCATTAGTTTTATGCACATGCGAAGCCGATTTTAGATCAGAAAACACATAGCATTTGGTTTTAGCTTTTCTAGTCTTTGTCGGAGCTAAACGACACACCTTATCTCTAAGTTCCCCTACGAACCAATCTACATAACTAGAAGCCCAATGAAGACTACTTGGAGTTTCTATTAGATGATCTCCAGGTAACCTAGATGGTTCTCCATAGACCAATTCTGCTATGGAAGTACCTAATTTTGCCCTATATATGTTGCGCATGGCGAGTAGTACTATAGGAAGATCGTGTATCCAGCTTGTTCTACTAGTACACCTTAATGCAGCATTTAGTTCACTATGCAGCCTTTCTACCATCCCATGCGCTCGTGGGTTATACGCGCTAGTATGTATTACAGTGGTTCCCATGATGTTAAGGGATCTCTCGAAAAGCTCGGACATAAATTGACTACCACGATCACTAGTGACATTTTTCGGAACACCATAACGCGATATCCAATTATGTAGAAACGCGAACAAGACTTCTTGCGCTGTCATGTCTTTTAAAATCGCCACTTCAAATTGACGACTAAATCTATCTACCCTAGTCAGCAAGAATTTGTTCTCATTAACTTCAGGCATCTCGACAATATCTATATGTACGTGTCTGAACCGTCCAATTGGTATCCTAATATTCTTTATCTCGGTTCTGGTATGTCTCCACACCTTACACGTTTGGCACTTGGCACAGGCTTTTACCCATGTCTTTAGACATGTGCGGCCATACGTATCTGTCGTTGATTAATCGAATGGTGGCTTTAATGGATGGATGACCCATGTCATGTAACACTTGGATAATCTTGGCCCGTAACTCCAATGGCACATTTGGTCGTGGTTGACTTCTAGATGTTTCGCATAACAACCACTGGCCACTTACGAGCCTACGAACATATCCTGATCTTTTGGACAATACTAATGTAAAGGGATCCTATCCTTGCGCTTCCTCGATTTGACTAACGAAATCGTATATTGATTCATCTTAATTTTTCAATGGACCATGAAATATCAGCTCGACATCAGCTTCATTCGTTTAGCTAAGTGCATCTGCTACCACATTCTCTTTTCCAGCAATATGAGTCACTGTGAAATCGAACTCTGCTAATCGTGTTATTTGGGAATTTACTCTACGAGAGTAATTAAGCCTAGCTGTTTTACCAAGTATGCTGATCAATGGCTTATGATCGGTCAATAACTTAAACTTATGCCCGTCTAAGTAATGCTCGAAGTGTAGCACTGCGGCATATACTGCTAGAAGCACTTTGCCAAACGTATCATAACGTTTTTCTCGATCATTAAGCTTACGGCTATAAAACCCAATCAGTCTTACTATGTCCTGATCTCTTTGCTGTAGTACTGACCCTAATGCAACATCTGAGGCATCTGTGATTAGTTCGAAAGGTTTTTTCCAATCTACAGGTGCTAATGTGGTTACGTCACTTAACATATCCTTGGCCTTTTGGAAATATTCTCGGTCTTCTTGACTCAAGTTTATAGGTCAAGACTTCTTGATCGTGCTCTTTTCACGAGTGAGATGGCTTGTTAACGATCCAGGAATTCAGGCTAGACCTGGATAATTTCCCCAAACCCTCCATTGACCCGGTTCAGGTTTGGGAACTACCACTATTGGGGAAGCAAAATTGGAATTTGACCTTCTACAAATCCACTCTTCGCGGAATTGGTGGAATTCTGACAAAGCAACCTGTTGCTTGTGTTGTGTCAATGGATGCGTCTTCGGTAAACAAGGCAACGGATCCACCAATTCCATTTGGTGTTCTACTCCTGTCTTCAAACCTATCCTTTTGGCACTGAAAGGTTGAAACACTACTAGTTGCATCTTGATTATATCGGCAAAGTCATGTGCAGACGTTGGACGAGGTAAAAGAACCGTTCTAACTGCCGATATGTTAGGCTAAGTAGGTGTTGATATCCCTACGCCTTTTGCAATAGTCCTAGCCTTGGAGTCTAATGTCAACTTGAAATGTGTCAAGAAATCCATAACAATGATATGGTCCTTGACATCGGCAACCTATCCTGACTCTGAAGTTGCGAAATATCACGACGTATACTAGCAACTTCTCTACATAAGAAACGCAAAGTTTCTTGTATAGTTAGGTTGTTTTCGGCATCTGCCCTGACTGGCTGCATCGTGACAGAATCTGCTATTACAGCATGTATTTGTGGTTCCTGCTGTTTATACACGCCTTCTAACCCTCTGAGTTTATTTGGTCAATCAATGCTCATTGTGTCAAATACTTCCAATGTTGTTCTAAGCCTAATTGGTAGCTCAGCTGTGAAAATGGAGTTGATTATATCTCTATATGTATTCAACCTGGAAGCTTTTGTGCAAAGGCGTTCATAAAATTCGGACGGTAATTGACGCCTCATTTCTTCTAAGCGTAATAGTTCGCACATTTGCGCTGATCTTCCAGGCTGATATCTCTGTTGAATTTCAGCCATTAATAACTCAAATGCATTGTACGGCTTTTCTATCACAGTTCTGTCTCTGAAATTTTCCAAGGCATTTCGGAAATTTTCAGGCAATGCCATCCATGGTGCAACAAATTTCTCCATTGGATTTACAATATTATAACAACTTAATATCATTTGGGCATCTCCTACCCAACTTGAATGTTTTTCTGATTTGTACTGCGGTAGACTTAAAATTCTTGGACTGGCGCGGTCGCCAAATTTTGTTGATGCCTATTCGAGTCTGAGAGCCCCATAGATGCCAGATCGCATGAAGTCCTAAAATTCACAGTAGAGTCTGATAGGCTTATATTTCCATTTGCATGTCCTAGGTTCAAATCCGCAATGTCCTGCACTAAACTACTTGTGTCCTCAAATTTAATATCGGTCTCCATGTCTAAATGATATAACAATTAAATCGACACTTAATGTTAGGCAATCGGAATGCGAAAGTAGGAACGTATTACTCCAGAACAAATAATCTGGAAAGAGATATAAGTGAACAACACAAGAATCAAATTACCTGTTCCAGAACTACCTTTTTCAATATTGTATTAGAACAAAAGAAATTGATGGAGTAATATATTTGATGAGATTTATTCGTTTTCTAGAGAAAAATGTTAAAATGCAGCAGACCAAAATATACAATACCGGTCAAGGTTCGAGACACTCGAAAAACTGAAAATGGCGCACAATTCAAAGTGAAGTATTTAAACAAAGAATGTTCTGGAAAAAAAAATAAAAAATTCTTTTTAAATAAAATTTGTTACAATCGGCCATGATGGTTTAATTTTATCAGTCAATGTTATTTTACATATGATGGAGGATTTAACTTCCTCCACAAGGGTGTAACGACACAAATCAATCGCCGACATATTGCGTAAATTAAATTCAAATTTATTTACGTTGCACCAATGAGAAAAAAGCGAAATTGCCGTTTAACCACGTTTAACCAATAGTGTGCAAGTAGACATATTGCATGCTATTAAAGCACGGTAATTTACCATGCAAGTCAGTTGTGGCATTTGCATTCTACCTGCTTCACGCGTGTGCGTTCTGTCGGCTGTCAATACCTACGCTGGTAATTTGATAGTTTCACCTACAACTAACTACAACCGTGACTCATCTTGTTGCGGGAAACCGGAGAGACGAGCCAATTGAGTGCAGGACCTGCAGGACGCTATCCACAACGCGATTACAGATCAACCACGGGAGCGACAACTCAACCAGAGTCCACCCAAGGCTCTAGGATATCTTCAACTCTGAAGACTTCAAGAGAACGCATTACCAGGCCCTCTTAAGGGCCCCCATATCAGTAACTAATCTCTATTCAGAGCACCTTAACCGAGATTGTAACGTCGTACGGCATTTACTTGAAGCCGGGGCGTTTACAAAATTGGCGACCGCGCCAGGATATTGATTATTGTTCTGATTTTTTTGGTATAAATAAAATTGACTTCCTTTTTCATCTATTTGGGATAAAAATCGATTAAGATTTGCGTTTTATCTACCGTGATCGTGGTCATCTGTGAATTTTTTTGGGTATATATATATATATTCGTGGTTTTGTGTTGAACTTTTTTATGG
Organism: Eudiplozoon nipponicum; assembly: GCA_029291075.1. Classification (NCBI taxonomy): domain Eukaryota; kingdom Metazoa; phylum Platyhelminthes; class Monogenea; order Mazocraeidea; family Diplozoidae; genus Eudiplozoon; species Eudiplozoon nipponicum. The sequence goes on from JAQBSW010008584.1 coordinate 5,647, forward strand.
GGGGATATCATAATAATACATCGGCCAACGTGGCCTTTGTTCATCTTTTCTACGTACAAAACGGTACCGTACGTACTCGACAGGATCAATTACGGATTTTTGGAAGCAATTCAACTGTGGAAGCCTGTTTTTGGGTAAGCGTTTCGTTAAAGTATATTTATATATTTTCATATTTCTTATAAATTTTTGCTTTTAAGATCCCTTAAGATTGTTAAAATGTCAGGTCCAATTTTAGATATTGATGTTCCTGTTTGGGATGGAGATAGTGAGCTATTCTTTATGCGCGTAGACTCCGCTTTCTCCCCGTTTCCTGATTATGACAGTCATCAAAAACTGTTGAAGGTTTTTGCTAAACTACTTTCTGAATTGCAGCGACGGATTTATCCTAAGCCTGAGGCCATTAGGAAGCTACCTAATCCCATTTTGGGCCTAAAAAACGAGGTAGAATCCTTGCTTGGACCCACGGAAACTGAGCAGATAATAAACAAATATGCGCAGTTAGATATGCCAAATCTTGGCCCCATAGAAATACTGAGGGAATTACGGAAACGTTGGTATAAAACCAACATTTTTATGCTTGCCAAGTTTGTCTTTGTCGTTCCGAAGAATTTCCGAATGACTGTCAATTTCCACAGCTGACGGAGAGGACAACAGACCACAGGCACAAGGTTGCATCAGTATCGGGAAACGTCTGGCGCAGGAAGTAGAAGACCATACTTTCTGCACATCAACGGCATCAACGGCGCTACAGGGAAGAAGCCAACTACAATCCGACATCCCTGTCGACTCTTTTCGTCCACGCCGAATTTTTCACATAGAGAACCAAACAGACAATGCCGGTCGCAATCACCAGCCTACTTGTTTGCATGACCCGGCCAAACAGCCAAACGAACTTCTGCACCTTCTTGATTTCAAAACTGGCGAAGAGTTCATCGTAGACACAGGTGCGGCAGTCTCAGTTCTCAAAGGTGATTCAATGGCCGAGATGTCGCTAGGCGTTCTTCTCGCAACAGCTACAGGCGAGCCCATACCAACTTATGGCTGCCAATACCACACACTCGCGTACGAAACATCTACGAAATGTCCTCTCACGCTTATCCAACCACGGACTCAAGATCAACTGTGACAAGACGCAGATTGCAACTTCATCCGTCGACTTCTTAGGGCATCGTATCACGGCCCAAGGTATTCAACCGTTGCCGTCAAAGACGAATTCAATAAAGAATATCAAGTCACCAAGGACTTTGAGCGATTTGCAGAAAATCCTGGGAGTATTAAACTATTATCGCAAGTTCCTTCCAGGACTTTCAAAACAACTTTATCCTTTGTGCAGGCACCTGCGGAACCGAAAATGACTTAGCAAGAATTCCATCATTGCTTGGTAATCCGAAGACGAGGAATTACTTCGACTTGCCATCAACTCGTTAGCAAATGCCACAATGCTAACGCATCCAGATTTCGAAAAGCCATTTCTACTCACGACAGATGCTTCTGAATTCGCTATTGGAGCCACTTTGGAACAAGAGATCGACGGAGTTCGGAAGCCTATCAGTTTCTACTCGCGTACTCTCCAACCAGTAGAAACGAGGTACGACACTTTCGGCCGAGAACTTCTCGCCATCCACGACGCAGTGCGCCATTTTATCAGCATCATTGGCAGTAGCAGATTTGTTGTTTTCACAGATCATGCACCACTAGTTAGCGCACTTCGAAACGCAACTTCATCTATCGCCAAGTACCCTGCCAGAGTGGAAAGACAGCTTTCTCGTCTAAGCGAATGGCAATTTGACGTCTTTCACGTCAAGGGCAGACAGAACTTCATTGCAGATGCCCTGTCCAGGCCAGACGTCTCTCTACAACCACCTTCGCCGTCACCATTCACTGTCAACTCCGTGGCACTCAGTGAACCTGCACTAACGCCAACTCTCCTGCGAACTGAACAACGCGGTGACATTCACATTCAAAGATCAATAGCCCGTCACCCAACCAAGTTCATATGCCGTCTGTGGGAAGGCTTACCAATTGTTTACTTCACGGGTACGCAGCCCAACAAGCCAGTTCTGCCGACCAGCCTTCAGAGAAAAGTTTTCGATTCAATTCACTCAATTTCTCACCCAGGAAGCCAAGCGACTGTCCGACTTCTTACAGATCGTTTCTGGGGTCACAGACTTAGGCAGAATGTTAAACGATGGGTCTCAGAGTGTGCAATTTGTCAGAAAAACAAGATCACACGACACACTTGTTCTAAGTTGCAACATTTTCGGTCTACTTCTCGCCTAGCCATCGTCCACATCGACATAGTTCATCTGACAAAGGTTCAATGTTTCAGCTACCTTCTAACTATGATCGATAGATTTACACGGTGGCCTGCGGCATTACCTCTTGGCACCATTTCTGCAGACGAAGTAACTAACGGTTTTATCTCTGCATGGATATCCAATTATGGTGTTCCCAATGAGGTCATCACGGACAGAGGCACTTGCTTCTCATCTGATCGTTTCAAAACCACCTTGCGGTACATGGGATGCATCTTACGCCAGACGACTGCCTATCATCCCTAAGCTAATGGCATGGTAGAGAGAATGCATAGGGAACTCAAAGCAGCTTTAGCATCCTCGTCCATTAATGGCAACTGGGTCGATGCACTACCTTTAGTTCTGCTTGTCATGCGTTCCCGTACTCGTGAATCCATTAAAACGTCTGCGTCACAACTCTTGTATGGCATGGATCTACGCCTGCCTAGTCAGCTCCCACGTCTACTACCGGCACAAGATGACCCACAAGACGAAGCTACCCGCCTTCGACTTCATTTCGGTAACATGTCCGAACAGCAGCCGAGACACACTCCTCGTCCAGTCTTCGTTCACCCACAGCTCCACAGCTGCAAGAGAGTACTCGTTCGCAACAATAATGCTGTTGCACCACTACAACCAAAGTATCGCGGTCCTTACCCGATTTTACTAAGACAGCCAAAATACTTCATCATTATGCAAGGCGCTACACCGACATCAGTAAGCATAGACAGGTTGAAACCGTTTATCGAACCACCTGATCCTGAGAGCGTTCAACCTTCTACACACGTCTCAGGCTCCGTCTGCCCACAATCTCAATAACCTGCTTTGTATAACGCGTAATTAATTTTTTTTAAACATTAACATTAACTATAAAATTTTTTAACCTTACTTTATTTTTCGTATTTGTCCCACGTGGCATAACCAGCTGTTCTTAGCTAACAATTGTGTAGCATTTTTGAACGGTTCTTTGGTATTATGCCATCTCTGAGGCAATGTTCGTGTACATAGTTTTATGCAGTTACCTTTGATATTAATGTATATATTTTTACATTATAATGTATTTCTCACACATGACATTACACTGCCTATTTTGGTATGACCAGCTACTTAGAGCTAACGCTTTCGTGTAGCAGCACTAAGTAGTGATCTGCTACATATCATGGTACAGGCCATTTTCAATGCATATCTCAACTTTATCAATTGCACGAAGACCACTCTACAAATGTCATGACCACAACGTCGAGCACTCTATCTCCTTTGGTCGTATACAATCACATTGACAACGATCCAACCTGCTTAGGTTTTTATCTTAAACCTGGCAAATTCAGAGGCGATTTACCTCGAAATCTTCACGCTGCGGCTCCAAAAACTTACACTGCTCTATTTTGCCTCACGTGCTATGACCGACCGCTAGAGCTAACAATTTGTGTAGCAATTCCTAGTGGTTACCTGGCATCATATCATTGTTGAAGCAACCAACAAGCATATTTAAGCCCAGCACTTATGGTTCATCATATTTTTGCTTAACTTGGTTCGAACTCTGTCATGCATTTCTTATCTAGCCTCGCAGAGAGGAATATTTTTTTTCTTTTTTTTCAGAGAGAAAGTGTTGTAACGACACAAATCAATCGCCGACATATTGCGTAAATTAAATTCAAATTTATTTACGTTGCACCAATGAGAAAAAAAGCGAAATTGCCGTTTAACCACGTTTAACCAATAGTGTGCAAGTAGACATATTGCATGCTATTTAAGCACGGTAATTTACCATGCAAGTCAGTTGTGGCATTTGCATTCTACCTGCTTCACGCGTGTGCGTTCTGTCGGCTGTCAATACCTACGCTGGTGATTTGATAGTTTCACCAACAACTAACTACATCCGTGACTCATCTTGTTGCGGGATACCGGAGAGACGAGCCAATTGAGTGCAGGGACCTGCAGGACGCTATCCACAACGCGATTACAGCTCAACCACGGGAGCGACAACTCAACCAGAGTCCACCCAAGGCTCTAGGACATCTTCAACTCTGAAGACTTCAAGAGAACGCATTACCAGGCCCTCTTAAGGGCCCCATATCAGTAACTAATCTCTATTCAGAGCACCTTAACCGAGTTTGTAACGTCGTACGGCATTTACTTGAAGCCGGGGCCTTTACAAGGAGCCTCTTTATTAAAACGTTAGTGATAACGACTTTCTTTAGGGCTATTCTAGTAAAAACCGAAATGTAGGGCAACTTTATAAACATGAAGTGCACATTTCTAAAATATACATGTTTTACTACCTTGTCTTGAGTTATTTGTTTATATATTTTGCTTCCACTCAAATGTTGAATAAGTTAAAATTCGTATTATTTTTAAAAAAAATGTTTAGAATGCAACACTAGTCAATAGATTTCTTTAGGTTTTATCTTTGATCTAAACGTATATTTTAAACAATAGTGCAATTGATTAATTTTGCTTACCCGTCTTTGTTATATTATATTCTCTTTTTCTTTACGTTTATATTTACTTGCTGATAAAACACGTAATTGGAACATTAATTTTAATTGCTATATTATTATTATTATTATTATTGATTTCAAATGAGCAAAGATTAATAATTCTATTGTAGTTTTATAAAAAAAGCAATTCCTCTTTCTTTGATGTTGGCCATCCTACTATTAGATGGCATGGTTGACTTCACTTTCGAACTTAAACTCAAATTCGTCTGTCCGACACCAGCCTACCCCGCATTGATGATCGGACCTTTCATCGATTGTTCTCCAGGTGATCCTATCTAGTCAAATGGTATCTCTCTTTTGCACTAGATCTAACTATCTTGAAGTTGATGGAAGCACTTCTCATCCTCAAATTCTACCTCCCCTGTGGTTAAATATTTTGCTAGACACAATTTCATTCATCTACAAATATCCTTTGATTTGTTATTTAAATGGTTTAGCTTGTTGGACTTTGTTGCCAAATAAATGTATTATTATATATTTAAACTGGAAATGAATTATTGAACATTTCCCACCAGCAAAATGATACTAAGCGTCGAACTTCAGCCACTGGTGATGTACACTTTTCTTTTTAAATTAATCACGTTTTAATGCATTTAATGTTTTAAAATATTTAATTTTGTTACTTTTACTTAATTTTTGACTGATGATATTCAATGGTAGCATAGAGGCTCTTGTCCTATTGTAGAGGCCCTTTGCACACTACCATAAGAGAGCCTCTCAGATGTCAGGCTCGGATAATTCATATAGACAGTGTGATCGTCTATTTTGGAACAACTAAATCCCTCAGAACATTCTATTGAGCAAAATTTCTTAAGTCCTTCTACTAATTGCTCTTGTAAAGACTCAAAACCTTTTAGTTAATGAGAATCCCATAGACGCCAAGTCTGAATCATTCTTAATACACCTATATTAGTCTGATAAGTTGGATTTCTCTTCCACATCTATTAAGTTCATGGCAACAATATCTTGAGCTAAATTTTCAGTGTTCTCGAACTTAAGATTAGCACCCATGTTAATTAAACTTATGTATATATTTAAATAATTTATTAATGTACTGCTCACGTAACAATACATCCTAATCAATAACCTGGAAAGAGATTAGACGCAAAAAACAGAATTATTAAATTATCTGTTCCTTAACGTTCCCAATATGTACGATTCAATACATAAATTAGTAATAGGATTATATTGTGAAGATCAAGATTTGTAAAATTCGAAATAGAGAAATAAAATGTCAAACGCAGTTTGCTAGAGGAAGTCACGCTAGACCAGTGACAATACAGAAACTCAAATTAAACACAATTTAAAAAATACATATACTGCAGTCTTTAAACAAAGACTGCTATAGAAATTAAATGAATATTTTCTTTTTTTAATAAAATTCATTTCAATCAGCCACAGTGGTTTAAATTTATCAATAATTGTTACTTTAATTGTTTTGGAGGAAATATCTTCCTCTACATATACCACCTAAAAAAAGACGGCTAATAATAGACGTTATCGTTGTTCTTCGGTTGACGTTGAACTCTTCCTGAGCGGATTGTGCATACTGGTACCTCTGTCATCAACGTTGTGCCTTGTTCATTTGTCACTGGCACTGCTAGTTCGTCTGACGTTGACGGAAAGTTATGATCTTGTAACTCGGTGGGACTTAACGTCGATTTTGTCAGCAACGCGTTTTGTAAAAGTTATGGTTTGCTTTTTGTGCTAGCGTAATCGGATTGCACACCTCAGATTCGTCCATGGTGCGATGGTCATTCAACTCATCTAGTAATTCAGTCTTATCGTCAATCCAGATTAATTGTGGGATGCAACGATCCAAAGTAACACAATCATCAATGCCATTTACTTCCATGACGATATTTCTGTCTGTCGTTCTCTTGACCTTATATGGTTCTTTGTAAAGTGGTGTCAGACAGTTCTTATTCTCATTACCTACATAAACATGCGAAGCCGATCTTGGATCAGAGGACACGTGGCATTTGGTTTTTACTTTTCTAGTATTTGTCGGAGATAAACGACACATCTTATCTCCAAGTGATCCTACAAACCAATCTACATAGGTAGAGGCCCAATCAAGACTACTTTGAGTTTCTATTTGACTTCCAGGCAACCATATTGGTTCTCCATATAACAATTCTGCCATTGAAGCTCCTAATTTTGCTCTTTATCTGTTTCGCATGGCAAGTAATACAATAGGAAGATCGTGTATCCAGCTTGTTCCATCAGTACATCTCAACGCAGCTTTCAGTTCACCACGCAGCCTTTCTACCATCCCATTCGCGCGTGGATTCTATGTGCTCGTATGCAATACATTTATTCCCATGATATTGAGATATCTTATGGAAAGCTCTAACATAAATTGATTACCGCGATCACTAGAAACTCTTTCCGGAACACCATAACGCATCTCGACGACGTCTATGTGTACATTTCCGAACCATCCAGTTGATATCCCAATATTCTGTACATCGGTTCTAGTATGTCTCCACAACTTACAAGTTTGACATTTGGCACAGGCTCTTACCCATGTCTTTAGATATATGCGGCCATAAGTATCTATATGTATATAATCAAATGGTGGCTTTTGTTGGTGGATGTCCCAAATCGAGTAGTTGTTGGGTTATTTTGGCTCGTAACTCCAACGGCACATAAGATCGCAGTTGATCTCTGGACCTTTCGCATAACAACCACTTGCCACTCAGGAGCTTGTGAACATATCCTGATGTCTTAGATAAAACTAACGTAATTTGATCCGATCCTTGCGCTTCCTCGATTTGATTGACTAAATTGTTTGGAGAATCATCTAGATTCTTCAACGGACCTTGACGTATCAGCTCGACATCTGCTTTATTCTGTCTGCTAATTGCATTTTCTACCACATTCTCTTTACCGGCAATATGATTGACAGTGAAATCGAACTCTGCTAATCAGGTAATCTGGGAATTCACCCAATGAGAGTAATTTAGCCTTACAGTTTTACCAAGTGCGCTTATCAACGGCTTGTGATCTGTCTATAATTTGAACTGATAACCGTCTAAATAATGCTCAAAATATAGTACTGCAGCGTACACAGCAAGGAGCTCTTTACCAAAAGTATCATACCGTTTTTCTCGAACACGAAGCTTTCGACTATAAAACCCAATCTGTTTTAATATATCCTGTTCTCTTTGCTGAAGCACTGCCCTCATCGCAACATCTGAGGCATCTGTGATTAGCTCGAAAGGCTTCTCCCAATCTACATGTGCTAGTGTGATTATGTCACTTAGCATTTCTGTGGCCCTATGACATTTTTCTTGGTCCTCCTAACTCAAGTTGATAAACTAAGACTTCTTGATCGTGCTCTTCTCACGCGTGTGATGGCGTGTTAACGATCCTAAAATTCCGGCTAGACCTGGAATGAATCGTCAGTAATAGCTGATCATGCCCAAGAACCTTCGCATCTGGCGCACGGTCCGGGTCTCCGTTCCGTCCTTGATGGCTTGGATTTTATCTTCCAAAGGTTTTATTCCAACTTTGGAAAGTATATGTCCAAGATATTTCACTGAAGAGCATCCAATGTTGCTCTTATTGGGTTTGATCACTAATCCATATTGTTTCAGCCAGATTGAAACTGTTACCAAATGCTTACGATGTTCATCACTTGACCGATTGAAAATAATTATATCGTCTATATAGACCCTTGCAAATGGACAATTCTGTAGGAATTTTTCAGCCAAACCCTGGAGTGTCTGACTGGCATTCTTCAACACAATTGGCATTCGAAGAAATTCATGCGATACACCTCCTGGAAATCTGACTGCGGTTGGTGGTATAGAACTTTCCTCTATTGGTATCTAATAGTACGCTTTCTGGAATAAACCTCATATCCCATTATGTCTCGGAGCAGAGTGTTCTGGTTAGGAAGAGGATAAGAATCACCCTTAGTCACTGAGTTTAATAGACGATAATTTCCATAAACCCTACACTGTCCCGGTTCAGGTTTGTCAACTACCACTTTCGGCGAAGCAAAATTAGTATTTGACCTTATACAAATTCCCTCTTTGCGCAATTGTTGAAGTTCAGACACACCAAAATGTTGCTTGTGTTGTGCCAACGGTTGGGCCCTTGGTGAAAATGGCAAAGGAGCTACCGATTCTATTTGGTTTTCTAATCCTGTCTTCAACCCATTTCTCTAGGCACTGAAAGGTTGAAACACTGCAAGGTGTTTCTCGGTGATGTCGGACAAGTCACTTGCGACTATAGGACGGTGTAAAAGGACTTTTATAACTTCCGAAGTCTTAGACTCAGTTTGTGTTAACACACCTACGCCTTCTGTGATAGTCTGCGTTTTTGGTTCTAGTGTCAGTTTGAAATGAGTTAAAAAATCCATCCCAATGATATAACCCGTAGCCATAGAAATTCCGGTCTGACAACCGGTGGGCTCAAGCTGGTCAACCCGGGATTGGTAGCATGAAACTTGCCGGGTCGTAAAGGGACACAGCCATCATCCCGTTTCATGTGAAGCCTCGAGTTTGGTATAACTGCGCTGTAACTTTTTTGTTACTAGGAATGGTCGACCTAGTGTTCTTTTACAGTCCATATATATAATCATGAAATATACAACTTGCAATGCTTACATACTGCATCGGCCGTCGCGCAGTATAAAAAGGGTCGTCTTCTCTGATGAGCTGCGCAGCGTGAATAAGCGAAATCGGGCTACTGCAGACAACTCTGTCTCCGATTCTGCCTCCTTTCGTTCCTCTTTCTCTTCTGAATCTAAAAATAACACTCCTTTTGATACTATAAATATGGTTGGTTTAGATCATAACACTGAGCCCAATACCAGATTGCCAAATATCGAAAATGGTTCTAGTAGACGATCATTCATTAAAACTAGGTTAGGTTTTAACGTAGGCTCATTTAATGTTCGAACATTAAAACAACTTGGACAGCAATAATCTTTTGCTTGTACGTTGGATAAATTAGAAATCGACATATGTTGTGTATCTGAAACAAGAATACAGGATCCTACGTGTATTACAGAATTAGTTGCACCATTCCTATCTACGCGTTATTGGCTTCGAACATCTGGTTCCACAGAGTCCTTTCAAGTCGGTAAATGGGGCGTTGGTATTGCTCTTAGCGCGTGAGCTGAAGCTTGCTTAATTGAATGGATCCCTTTAAATAGTCGACTGTGTGCGGCACGTTTAAATACATTACTAAACTCAAAGCAAAATCCGTTATCATCGTTGCCTCGTCGTTGTATCTGCATATGCTCCTACCGATTGCAGCACAGAAGAAAGCAAGGACGCTTTTCACTCCGAATTAAGCTCCTTACTAAGTAAAGAACGAAGTTCAGATATAGTCCTGGTTATGGGTGATATGAATGTTCAAGTTGGGTGCTTAAGTAACACAGAATTTCATTTAGGTGGGAGATAAACTTTAAGCTCGACGCGTAACGACAATGGTGAACGGCTTTTGGATAGCTGCGCTGAACATAGTCTATATTTCAGTAGTACAAACTTCAGGTGTAGTGTTACAAGTTGTGCTTCATGGCGTCCTTTAGCACCCGGACAACGGTGGACTCAAATAGATCGTAAAGCAATTAGTTATAGATGGCGTGGTTGCATCCAGGTTTGTCGTTCTTTTTGGAATACTTATGTCGACTCGGATAATGCACTTATCCGTTGTAGATTTGCACTAAATTATCCTGGAAAATAATTAAGAAAAAGCCCAAAGTTCATGTAGGCAAACTCGAACAACCGTCCTTCCGACAAAGTTATGAAACTATTCTAGTCTAATATAACTGGTCTAGATGGTGAAAATCCGAATGCACTTTGGTCCAAGATAATTTCCACTGTGCACAATGCAGTTACTACTGTATGTGGCATTGCAGGCTCCTGTAGAAATAATCACTGGCTCTCTGTAAAATCTATTGAGATACTCGAAATAAGGCGCCAAATTCCACCTGGCTCTACTCATAATGATATCCGTCGCAATATAAGACAACAACTTAAGCTCAGTTTAAAAGTCGATCTCGAAAACTTTGAGACCAGAAATGGAAGTAGCTTTAGCGTCGGGTAATAGTCGCTGTTTGTTCCAACTTATTCGCGCAACAGGTCCGAGAAAATTAAAAGTAAGTGAATCCATAAATGATAGTAACAACGATTTAATAACCGATAAAATAAGTCGTCTTGACAGGTGGGCTGAACACTTCAAACATCAATTTTCTTGGCCATCCGCGTCAGTTCCAATTCCCAAAAGCATGTCTGTCCGCGCAGGACGAGGTTGTATAGATAACATATTTACGTTAAGGCAAGTTCTCGAACAGAGACATTTATATCACCGTCCCACAATAGTCGTCTTTCTAGACTTCAAGAGTGCATTTGATTCGGTGGATCGCAATGTTTTATTCCATATCCTGTCGAAAACCTGTGTGCTCACAAAATTTGTTAATATTGTACGAGCTCTCTACACAAATACTTCTGGACGCGTTAAGATCTACAATGAATTAACGCACAACTTTACAACCAGCAGTGGTGTTCATCAAGATTGTCCACTTTCCCCCTTTTTATTTAATTTTGTAATTGATGCTATTATGAAAAACACTCACATACATTCAGGAAGCTGAAGCTGAAGTTCTCCCGAGCGATAAACTAGTCGATCTTAACTATGTGGGCGATATCGTACTATTATTCGACAATCGGGATGCTGCCCAGGCATCCTTGAATAGATTAACAGTCTTTCGGTATTAAATTCGCACCCTCTAAATGTAAGATACTTTTACAGGACCACCCACGACTCATTCCAACGTTGGGACTGCAGAATCAAGATCTAGACATAGTCGACATGTTTCCATACCATGGTAGCTCTATCAATTACGTAGGCAATATGTCCGACGAGGTTAAATACACATAGCGAAAGCTAGAGTAGCTTTCTCGAACCTTCGTCATTTATGGAGAAACGCAAATATTTCACTTTGCCCTAAAGGTTTTATTTACAGTGCATCTGTACGAGCAGTCTTATTGTACGCTAGTGAAACTTGGCCTCTTAGAGTTGATGATTTAAGACGCTTACTGGCATTCGGTCATCGTTGTTTGAGAAGTATAGCACATATGCAAGTATGTATTAGGTGTTGCGAACCTAGTAACAAATTAGTTCTGTTGTGCCCAGAAGGATTAATCAAAGGCAGCATGAACGGAATGTATAATCTCATGCACATTCGTTTCGTGCTTACTGGCGACTCATCATCATTGAGATCCGTAGACGTATTTTTGGATCTGCCAATAAGTGCTCTTCGTTAGAAAAACAAATAAGTCTCCATCAACATCGCTGGCTCTGTCACGTTTTGCGTATGCCCTCATTTCGATTGCCCAGTAGAGCTCTGTTCTCTCATCCAGCACCAGATTGGCGTAAGAAACAAGGTGTGCATATTTTGACATGACAGAAACAGTTGAAGTCACTTACATCCAAATTGGGTGGTATAGGACCCACTCGTCTGCCAGGATGGGATTCTCGTGCGCATCATAGTTATTGGTTAGAAACCCTTAGCGATATGACATCGAACCGAGCTCAGTGGCGATCTTGTTGCAGATGTCTAGTAGAATCATCTTCCTAATTTTCTTTTCTTAGTATGGCAAAGTTAGCTGCGAGGTTTGGTTTGTTTATGACGTGATACAGTGAAATCCGCAAGGAAGCTGTACTGCTGATGTTGCCTTGCCCTAATGCTAACTTGGCCATAATGGTTCTGTGGAGATGTTTAGTTTGTCTCATTTTGTGAGTTATCATGATGAATTTACACATAGTAGCTAGTTATTCATTCTCTCTCGCAAATCTCACTACTAATTTGGCTAAAATATTATTTCTATTTTTGTTTATATAATTTTTTTACTCCTTATGGTTATATGGCAGTGAAACATTAGTCACTTTTGACTTTTGTATGGCTGGACGTCATGATGATGACAGACAAAGTAGTTGAGAAACATGACTGTCTTAACTTTTGCTGGCCTTGTCATATATATAGATATATATATATATATATATATATATATATATATATATATATATCGTTACAAATGTAAACGCCCCGGCTTCAAGTAAATGCCGTACGACGTTACAAACTCGGTTAAGGTGCTCTGAATAGAGATTAGTTACTGATATGGGGGCCCTTAAGAGGGCCTTGGCGGCGTTCGCGTAAGTTATATGTATGTAAGTTGATGTTCTGTTCCTTGGGTGGACTCTGGTTGTGGTTCCTGCTGTTGTTATCATGTGTGTTGAAGTTCTGCATTAATGGGCTCGTCTTGCTGGCTGAAGTGCAACACGGTGAGTCACGTATGTTGCCAATTGTTGGTGAAACAAATCAATATCCAGCGTAGGTATTGACAGCCGACAGCACGCACATGTGTAACACGAGGCAGAAAGCAGATATGACCAACTGACTTGCATGGTAAATTACCGTGCTTAAATAGCATGCAATATGTGTACTTGCATACTATTGGTTAAACGTGGTTAAACGTGGTTAAACGGCAATTTGCTTTTTTCTCATTGGTGCAACGTAAATAAATTTGAATTTAATTTACGCAATATGTCGGCGATTGATTTGTGTCGTTACAACACTTTCCTCTCTGAAAAAAAAGAAAAAAATATTCCTCTCTGCGAGGCTAGATAAGAAATGCATGACAGAGTTCGAACCAAGTTAAGCAAAAATATGATGAACCATAAGTGCTGGGCTTAAATATGCTTGTTGGTTGCTTCAACAATGATATGATGCCAGGTAACCACTAGGAATTGCTACACAAATTGTTAGCTCTAGTGGACGGTCATAGCACGTGAGGCAAAATAGAGCAGTGTAAGTTTTTGGAGCCGCAGCGTGAAGATTTCGAGGTAAATCGCCTCTGAATTTGCCAGGTTTAAGTTAAAACCTAAGCAGGTTGGATCGTTGTCAATGTGTTTGTATACGACCAAAGGAGCTAGAGTGCTCGACGTTGTGGTCATGACATTTGTAGAGTGGTCTTTGTGAAATAGATAAAGTTGAGATATGCATTGAAAGTGGCCTGTACCATGATATGAAGCTGATCACTACTTAGTGTTGCTACACGAAAGCGTTAGCTCTAAGTAGCTGGTCATACCAAAATAGGCAGTGTAATGTCATGTGTGAGAAATACATTATAATGTAAAAATATATACATTAAAATCAAAGGTAATTGCATAAAAATATGTACACGAACATTGCCTCAGAGATGGCATAATACCAAAGAACTGTTCAAAAATGCTACACAACTGTTAGCTAAGAACAGCTGGTTATGCCACGTGAGACAAATACGAACAATAACGTAAGGTTAAAAAATTTTATAGTTAATGTTAATGTTTTAAAAAAATTAATTACGCGTTATACAAAGCAGGTTATTGAGATTGTGGGCAGACGGAGCCTGAGACGTGTGTAGAAGGTTGAACGCTCTCAGGATCAGGTGGTTCGATAAACGGTTTCAACCTGTCTATGCTTACTGATGTCGGTGTAGCGCCTTGCATAATGATGAAGTATTTTGGCTGTCTTAGTAAAATCGGGTAAGGACCGCGATACTTTGGTTGTAGTGGTGCAACAGCATTATTGTTGCGAACGAGTACTCTCTTGCAGCTGTGGAGCTGTGGGTGAACGAAGACTGGACGAGGCGTGTGTCTCGGCTGCTGTTCGGACATGTTACCGAAATGAAGTCGAAGGCGGGTAGCTTCGTCTTGTGGGTCATCTTGTGCCGGTAGTAGACGTGGGAGCTGACTAGGCAGGCGTAGATCCATGCCATACAAGAGTTGTGACGCAGACGTTTTAATGGATTCACGAGTACGGGAACGCATGGCAAGCAGAACTAAAGGTAGTGCATCGACCCAGTTGCCATTAATGGACGAGGATGCTAAAGCTGCTTTGAGTTCCCTATGCATTCTCTCTACCATGCCATTAGCTTGGGGATGGTAGGCAGTCGTCTGGCGTAAGATGCATCCCATGTACCGCAAGGTGGTTTTGAAACGATCAGATGAGAAGCAAGTGCCTCTGTCCGTGATGACCTCATTGGGAACACCATAATTGGATATCCATGCAGAGATAAAACCGTTAGTTACTTCGTCTGCAGAAATGGTGCCAAGAGGTAATGCCGCAGGCCACCGTGTAAATCTATCGATCATAGTTAGAAGGTAGCTGAAACCTTGAACCTTTGTCAGATGAACTATGTCGATGTGGACGATGGCTAGGCGAGAAGTAGACCGAAAATGTTGCAACTTAGAACGAGTGTGTCGTGTGATCTTGTTTTTCTGACAAATAGCACACTCTGAGACCCATCGTTTAACATTCTGCCTAAGTCTGTGACCCCAGAAACGATCTGTAAGAAGTCGGACAGTCGCTTGGCTTCCTGGGTGAGAAATTGAGTGAATTGAATCGAAAACTTTTCTCTGAAGGCTGGTCGGCAGAACTGGCTTGTTGGGCTGCGTACCCGTGAAGTAAACAATTGGTAAGCCTTCCCACAGACGGCATATGAACTTGGTTGGGTGACGGGCTATTGATCTTTGAATGTGAATGTCACCGCGTTGTTCAGTTCGCAGGAGAGTTGGCGTTAGTGCAGGTTCACTGAGTGCCACGGAGTTGACAGTGAATGGTGACGGCGAAGGTGGTTGTAGAGAGACGTCTGGCCTGGACAGGGCATCTGCAATGAAGTTCTGTTTGCCCTTGACGTGAAAGACGTCAAATTGCCATTCGCTTAGACGAGAAAGCTGTCTTTCCACTCTGGCAGGGTACTTGGCGATAGATGAAGTTGCGTTTCGAAGTGCGCTAACTAGTGGTGCATGATCTGTGAAAACAACAAATCTGCTACTGCCAATGATGCTGATAAAATGGCGCACTGCGTCGTGGATGGCGAGAAGTTCTCGGCCGAAAGTGTCGTACCTCGTTTCTACTGGTTGGAGAGTACGCGAGTAGAAACTGATAGGCTTCCGAACTCCGTCGATCTCTTGTTCCAAAGTGGCTCCAATAGCGAATTCAGAAGCATCTGTCGTGAGTAGAAATGGCTTTTCGAAATCTGGATGCGTTAGCATTGTGGCATTTGCTAACGAGTTGATGGCAAGTCGAAGTAATTCCTCGTCTTCGGATGACCAAGCAATGATGGAATTCTTGCTAAGTCCTTTTCGGTTCCGCAGGTGCCTGCACAAAGGATAAAGTTGTTTTGAAAGGCCTGGAAGGAACTTGCGATAATAGTTTAGTACTCCCAGGATTTTCTGCAAATCGCTCAAAGTCCTTGGTGACTTGATATTCTTGATTGAATTCGTCTTTGACGGCAACGGTTGAATACCTTGGGCCGTGATACGATGCCCTAAGAAGTCGACGGATGAAGTTGCAATCTGCGTCTTGTCACAGTTGATCTTGAGTCCGTGGTTGGATAAGCGTGAGAGGACATTTCGTAGATGTTTCGCATGAGATTCTAGATCTGGACTGAATACCATAATGTCATCTAGATATGACATACAATAAGCAGAGTCGTCGCGAAGTATGTTGTCTATGAATCTTTGAAATGTCTGAGTAGCACACTTAAGTCCAAAAGGCATGTAAAGATATTCAAAAAGGCCAAATGGAGTGATGACTGCAGTTTTCTCGATATCCTCTGGTGCTACCGGTATGTGATGGTACGCTTGTCTGAGGTCAATCACTGAGAAGAAATTGCTGCCGTTGAGTTTTTCAAGTAAAGTGTTGATATTTGGAATAGGATATGCATCAGATTTTGTCACCGAATTTAGCGATTCCCTCTTCCAAAAGCCTTGAGAATTCTTCTTGGGCAGCTTTCAGCTTAGCAGGAGCCAGTGGTCGCTTCTTGAGTGCAATAGGTTGTCCTTCTGTGACGATATGATGCATCGTGTTGGAGACTCGTAGCTCTGACTTGTTAAGATCGAAAAGCGATTTGTATTTTCGAAGAGCTGCTGATATCTCTGCTGAATGATGCACTGGGGTTGGCTGAATGACCTGTAACTCCAAACGCTCGGAGGCAAGTGTCCAAAAGCTTTGTTCAAGTCCGGTGGAGGGGTCGATGATTTTTTGATTGGCAAGATCAACAATGAGCCGAAATTTTAGAAGGAAATCAAGGCCTATTATATTATGTGAGACCTTGGCAATGATGAAGTTGTGGGAAAATTCACGTCGTAGACCTATGTTGAGTGTGCGGTATTGGCAGCCATAAGTTGGTATGGGCTCGCCTGTAGCTGTTGCGAGAAGAACGCCTAGCGACATCTCGGCCATTGAATCACCTTTGAGAACTGAGACTGTCGCACCTGTGTCTACGATGAACTCTTCGCCAGTTTTGAAATCAAGAAGGTGCAGAAGTTCGTTTGGCTGTTTGGCCGGGTCATGCAAACAAGTAGGCTGGTGATAGCGACCGGCATTGTCTGTTTGGTTCTCTATGTGAAAAATTCGGCGTGGACGAAAAGAGTCGACAGGGATGTCGGATTGTAGTTGGCTTCTTCCCTGTCGCGCCGTTGATGCCGTTGATGTGCAGAAAGTACGGTCTTCTACTTCCTGCGCCAGACGTTTCCCGATACTGATGCACCCTTGTGCCTGCGGTCTGTTGTCCTCTCCGTCAGCTGTGGAAATTGACACTCATTCGGAAATTCTTCGGAACGACAAAGACAAACTTGGCAAGCATAAAAAACTTCTGGTGGTTATAACACCAGTTCTTTGGAGCATATTTATTAAAGGATTGCGGAGATCTCGATCGCCGCCTACCATTATAATTTGACTTGGAAACGAATTTTGGTCGAGAATTCACTTGATTTATCTCAGATTTGGTAATGGCCAATCCTTCTAGAACTTTGGCCATGTTCGCCACTGTTCTCTCTAAAGAAGAGATTCTATCATCTTGCGGGGGTGAAGAAAAGGATGATGGATTCACTTTGGGTTCCAAAACCCTATATTCTAACTCACATATCTCAGATAAGTCATCTATAGAGAGAGTGTTGGGGAGCTGTCTGGCAAAGAGTTTTAATGTTTGGGGAAGATTGTTAATAAAAACAACCTTAGCCTCATGGTCAGAAATTTTGGTTTTATACCAACGTTTCCGTAATTCCCTCAGTATTTCTATGGGGCCAAGATTTGGCATATCTAACTGCGCATATTTGTTTATTATCTGCTCAGTTTCCGTGGGTCCAAGCAAGGATTCTACCTCGTTTTGTAGGCCCAAAATGGGATTAGGTAGCTTCCTAATGGCCTCAAGCTTAGGATAAATCCGTCGCTACAATTCAGAAGGTAGTTTAGCAAAAACCTTCGACAGTTTTTGATGACTGTCATAATCAGGACACGGGGAGAAAGTGGAAACTACGCGCATAAAAAATAGCTCACTATCTCCATCTTAAACAGGAACATCAATATCTAAAATTGGACCTGACATTTTAACAATCTTACGGGATCTTAAAAGCATAAATTAAAAGCAATATGAAAATATATAAATATACTTTAACGAAACGCTTACCCACAAACAGCTTCCACAGTTGAATAAGAGCAGAACAAAAAAGTCACTGTTTCCAAAAATCCGAAGTTGAGTTGTTGAGTACGTACGGTGCCGTTTTGTACGTAGAAAAGATGAACAAAGGCCCCGTTGGCCTTTGATGCCGATGTATTATTATTATCCCCACAAATCCACGAATATATACCCAACAGATTTCCCAGAAATCCACGATCAGGGTAAAGAAAACACAAATGTCAATCTATTATTATTATATCCCCCCAACACAAAACACGAATATATATATATATATACCCAAAAAAATTCACAGATGGCCACGATCACGGTAGATAAAACGCAAATCTTAATCGATTTTTATCCCAAATAGATGAAAAAGGAAGTCAATTTTATTTATACCAAAAAAATCAGAACAATAATCAATATCCTGGCGCGGTCGCCAATTTTGTAAACGCCCCGGCTTCAAGTAAATGCCGTACGACGTTACAAACTCGGTTAAGGTGCTCTGAATAGAGATTAGTTACTGATATGGGGGCCCTTAAGAGGGCCTTGGCGGCGTTCGCGTAAGTTATATGTATGTAAGTTGATGTTCTGTTCCTTGGGTGGACTCTGGTTGTGGTTCCTGCTGTTGTTATCATGTGTGTTGAAGTTCTGCATTAATTGGCTCGTCTTGCTGGCTGAAGTGCAACACGGTGAGTCACGTATGTTGCCAATTGTTGGTGAAACAAATCAATATCCAGCGTAGGTATTGACAGCCGACAGCACGCACATGTGTAACACGAGGCAGAAAGCAGATATGACCAACTGACTTGCATGGTAAATTACCGTGCTTAAATAGCATGCAATATGTGTACTTGCATACTATTGGTTAAACGTGGTTAAACGTGGTTAAACGGCAATTTTCTTTTTTCTCATTGGTGCAACGTAAATAAATTTGAATTTAATTTACGCAATATGTCAGAGCTACGAGTCTCCAACACGATGCATCATATCGTCACAGAAGGACAACCTATTGCACTCAAGAAGCGACCATTAGCCCCTGCTAAGCTAAAAGCTGCCCAAGAGGTATTCTTGAGGCTTTTGGAAGAGGGAATCATCAGACCATCGAAACGTTCATGGGCGTTACCATGTCACTTAGTCTCCAAAGCAAACGGATCGTACAGAGCCTGCGGAGATTACCGTAAGATAAATTCAGTGACAAAATCTGATGCATATCCTATTCCAAACATTAACACTTTACTTGAAAAACTCAACGGCATCAATTTCTTCTCAGTGACTGACCTCAGACAAGCCTACCATCACATACCGGTAGCACCAGAAGATATTGAAAAGTCTGCAGTCATCACTCCATTTGGTCTTTTCGAATATCTACACATTCCTTTTGGACTTAAGTGTGCTACACAGACATTTCAAAGATTCATGGACAACATACTTCGCGACGACTCTGCTTATTGTATGTCATATCTCGATGACATTATGGTATTCAGTCCAGATCTAGAATCTCATGCGAAACATCTACGAAATGTCCTCTCACGCTTATCCAACCACGGACTCAAGATCAATTGTGACAAGACGCAGATTGCAACTACATCCGTGGACTTCTTAGGGCATCGTATCACGGCCCAAGGTATTCAACCGTTGCCGTCAAAGGCAAATTCAATCAAGAATATCAAGTCACCGAAGACTGTTAGCGAGTTGCAGAAAATTCTGGGAGTAATAAACTACTATCGCAAGTTCCTTCCGGGCCTTTCAAAACAAATTTATCCTTTGTGCAGGCACCTGCGGAATCAAAAAGGACTTAGCAATAATTCCATCATTGCTTGGTCATCCGAAGACGAGGAATTACTTTGACTCGCCATCAACTCGTTAGCAAATGTCACAATGCTAACGCATCCAGATTTTCAAAAACCATTTCTACTCACGACAGATGTTTCTGAATTCGCTATTGGAGCCACTTTGGAACAAGAGATCGACGGAGTTCGGAAGCCTATCAGTTTCTACTCACGTACTCTCCAACCAGTAGAAACGAGGTACGACACTTTCGGCCGAGAACTTCTCGCCATCCACGACGCAGTGCGCCATTTTATCAGCATCATTGGCAGTGGCAGATTTGTTGTTTTCACAGATCATGCACCATTAGTTAGCACACTTCGAAACGCAACTTACTTCATCGCCATGTACCCTGCCAGAGTGGAAAGGCATCTTTCACGTCTAAGCGAATGGCAATTTGACAACTTTCACGTCAAGGGCAAACAGAACTTCATTGCAGATGCCCTTTCCAGGCCAGACGTCTCGCTACAACCACCTTCGCCATCGCCATTCACTGTCAACTCCGTGACACTCAGTGAACCTGCACTAACGCCATCCCTCCTGCAAACGGAACAACGACGTGACATTCACATTCAAAGATCAACAGCCCGTCACCCAACCAAGTTCATATGCCGTCTCTGGGAAGGCTTACCAATTGTTTACTTCATGGGTACGCAGCCCAACAAACCAGTTCTGCCGACCAGCCTTCAGAGAAACGTTTTCGATTCAATTCACTCAATTTCTCACCCAGGAAGCCAAGCGACTGTCCGACTTCTTACAGATCGTTTCTGGGGTCACAGACTTAGGCAGAATGTTAAACGATGGGTCTCAGAGTGTGCTATTTGTCAGAAAAACAAGATCACACGACACACTCGTTCTAAGTTGCAACATTTTCGATCTACTTCTCGCCTAGCCATCGTCCACATCGACATAGTTCATCTGACAAAGGTTCAAGGTTTCAGCTACCTTCTAACTATGATCGATAGATTTACACGGTGGCCTGCGGCATTACCTCTTAGCACCATTTCTGCAGACGAAGTAACTAACGGTTTTATCTCTGCATGGATATCCAATTATGGTGTTCCCAATGAGGTCATCACGGACAGAGGCACTTGCTTCTCATCTGATCGTTTCAAAACCACCTTGCGGTACATGGGATGCATCTTACGCCAGACGACTGCCTACCATCCCCAAGCTATGGATGGTAGAGAGAATGCACTAGGGAACTCAAAGCAGCTTTAGCATCCTCGTCCATTAATGGCAACTGGGTCGATGCACTACGCTTTAGTTCTGCTGTGCCATGCGTTCTCGTACTCGAGAATCCATTAAAACGTCTGCGTCACAACTCTTGTATGGCATGGATCTACGCCTGCCTAGTCAGCTCCCACGTCTACTACCGGCACAAGATGACCCACAAGACGAAGCTACCCGCCTTCGACTTCATTTCGGTAACATGTCCGAACAGCAGCCGAGACACACGCCTCGTCCAGTCTTCGTTCACCCACAGCTCCACAGCTGCAAGAGAGTACTCGTTCGCAACAATAATGCTGTTGCACCACTACAACCCAAGTATCGCGGTCCTTACCCGATTTTACTCAGACAGCCAAAATACTTCATCATTATGCAAGGCGCTACACCGACATCAGTAAGCATAGACGGGTTAAAACCGTTTATCGAACCACCTGATCCTGAGAGCGTTCAACCTTCTACACACGTCTCAGGCTCCGTCTGCCCACAATCTCAACCTGCTTTGTATAACGCGTAATTAATTTTTTTTAAACATTAACATTAACTATAAAATTTTTTTAACCTTACGTTATTTTTCGTATTTGTCTCACGTGGCATAACCAGCTGTTCTTAGCTAACAATTGTGTAGCATTTTTGAACAGTTCTTTGGTATTATGCCATCTCTGAGGCAATGTTCGTGTACATATTTTTATGCAGTTACCTTTGATTTTAATGTATATATTTTTACATTATAATGTATTTCTCACACATGACATTACACTGCCTATTTTGGTATGACCAGCTACTTAGAGCTAACGCTTTCGTGTAGCAACACTAAGTAGTGATCAGCTTCATATCATGGTACAGGCCACTTTCAATGCATATCTCAACTTCATCAATTGCACAAAGACCACTCTACAAATGTCATGACCACAACGTCGAGCACTCTAGCTCCTTTGGTCGTATACAAACACATTGACAACGATCCAACCTGCTTAGGTTTTAACTTAAACCTGGCAAATTCAGAGGCGATTTACCTCGAAATCTTCACGCTGCGGCTCCAAAAACTTACACTGCTCTATTTTGCCTCACGTGCTATGACCGACCACTAGAGCTAACAATTTGTGTAGCAATTCCTAGTGGTTACCTGGCATCATATCACTGTTGAAGCAACCAACAAGCATATTTAAGCCCAGCACTTATGGTTCATCATATTTTTGCTTAACTTGGTTCGAACTCTGTCATGCATTTCTTATCTAGCCTCGCAGAGAGGAATTTTTTCCTTTTTTTTCAGAGAGGAAAGTGTTGTAACGACACAAATTAATGGCCGACATATTGCGTAAATTAAATTAAATTTTATTTACGTTGCACCAATGAGAAAAAAGCGAAACTTGCCGTTTAACCAATAGTGTGCAAGTAGACATGGCATGCTATTTAAGCACGGCAATTTACCATGCAAGTCAGTTGTCGCATTTGCATTCTGCTTTGCGTTACGCGTGTGCGTTCTGTCGGCTGTCAATACCTACGCTGGTGATTTGATAGTTTCACCAACAATTGGCTACATCCGTGACTCATCTTGTTGCGGTACAACCAGCGAGACGAGCCAATTAATTGCAGAACCTGAACGACGTTATCCACATCGTGATTACAACTCTACAACGGGAGCAACAACAACCAGAGTCCACCCAAGGCTCCAGGACATCTTCACACTCTGAATAATTCAGGAGAACGCACGACCAGGCCCTCTTAAGGGCCCCCTATCAGTAACAAATCTCTATTCAGAGCACCTTAACCGAGTTTGTAACGTCGTACGGCATTTACTTGAAGCCGGGGCGTTTACAGTTTTTTTGGAATTGTACATTTAATTTATTTGATGATCGTTATTGGAAAGTACAAATAGCACGAAATTAAAATTTTTGATTCGAAAATTAACATGCGCAATATTAACAATCATGTATGTCAAATTAATTTATGTCCTATAGATGCCAAGTCCGAGTCAGTCCTTGTCAGCTTATAGGAGTGTCAAAGGATAGTTTTATCATCCATGTCTATTAATTTTGTGCTCTCGACTCTCTGAAGAAAACTATCTGTGTCCTCATAATTACGATTAGCCTACATGTTGATCACACTTAAATAATAATTATAATAATAAAAAGAATAATAATAATAATAATAATAATAATAATAATAATAAAATTCATTGTACCCTTCCTGTGTGCAAAAAAAAGAAATTTTATCAGATACAAGAAACATATCGACGACTTGCGCCACAGATCGTCGAAACATCGCAGGCATGTTCTCCAGACGTAGCATTCAGAAAAATTACTAAATGCAATAATGTGGAGGTTAATTAAATAATATGACATCAATTAACTCCTCATATAAAAATAAATCAAATTTTATTTTTGGACATTTGATGTTATCGCTGGTTTCGTAAAACAATATTGTGTTTTTTTAAATATTGTAAATTTTTTGGAAGTTCTTTTGTTCATATTGTCGAATTTTTTACTTGTCTTGTGGAGGGTTGATAAGAGTTTTATCTGAGTTGCTGAATTGCACAAGCGGAACACTGCGTGGTTCCATCTACGATATCTTTGCTAATAAATTATTGTAATCCACTCATCTATTGTTCTTATTATTCATCATTGAGAAGGATATCAAATTTGCTTCAGATAATTGACGTGGATATTTGTTCTCAAGGTCACCACCGTATCGTTCTGTAATCTGTGGATTTCAGCATATCCCGGTAAGCTTAATTAGTATATTATATAAACTGAAAGAAATTTAATCATAATGTTATGGCTGGTTTATCAAATATTGAGGATAGAGAGCAGTTAGCAAGTGGACTTAAGGAATGTAGTTTAAAAGATAGTTCAGAGGAACTTAAGTGTTCCAATCTAGATGATCATACCGCATATATGGATTTTCCGGGACTAGCATCCCAGAGGCTCTCTTATGGTAGTGACCAAAGGGCCTCAACAAAAAATGGCGACCGCGCCAGGATCCTCTATGCGGAAAGATGTGATGTAGATGATTGCTTTTGCCGCAATTCTATGGATAGCAATGTTAAGCTTAATATGTACAGAGCAGACAACCATTCTGAATGGGTCGAAGAAGAAAAATTTTATTTTAAACCAAAAAGGATGACCGACCCTATAGAAAGGTTTGCCTCGGCCTGGTGGTGTTTACCTGAGCCGTTAAAGAA
This sequence comes from Eudiplozoon nipponicum, assembly GCA_029291075.1. Classification (NCBI taxonomy): domain Eukaryota; kingdom Metazoa; phylum Platyhelminthes; class Monogenea; order Mazocraeidea; family Diplozoidae; genus Eudiplozoon; species Eudiplozoon nipponicum. The sequence continues at coordinate 30,149 of JAQBSW010008584.1, forward strand.
GAATATATTTAGACTCAGGAAATTTGTTTCTGAGAACGAACCGACAAATGCATTTGAGCTGCTAGTCGAAGAACTTCATGGATGATATCAACCCGAGAGGATTGAACGGATGACTGACTAGTTACGTCAGGAAAATCAACGCCCATCTGAATTTTATAAAGGATTTATTTCAAAATCCATCGGGCTTCATATATCTGAGGAAGTTATAAACAGTATATTTGTAGCAGAATTGCCTGCTAGACTAAGAGCCACCTTGGATGTCTTTGATTCAATGAAACTGGAGTGGCAAAAGAATCTCAAAGGGTTGGACAGTGTATCGTCAGAAGGAACCTAAGGTGTATGCAGTAACAGCAGATTGACGCCTGGAGAATCAACTCAGACATCTCTCAGAGAGACTCCTGACCGTAGAGAACGAATTAAGAACCCTCCGCAGAGATGTGGGTTGGATAAAAAACAATAAAAAAGTTCCAACAGAGGTAGGGTGAATTCTCGGAGTCAAAGTTCAAATCCCAAGCATCAGAAAGGCGAATCGCGTGAGGGTGTACAAGGACCACGGGAGTGGTGCATTTCGCATCGTAAATACGCCGAGTTTGGAAAGTGTCAGAAGAGGGATGCACATTTCCAAAGTTGGGTGGTCCCCGATGGAAAGGAAGTAGTCTTCCTGTAGCCTGGTCTACGCTGCGGAAATCTAGTGGAGCCCCGCCAATAGGAGCCGTAGTGGGTTTGCGCATGCAAGGCTCCTAGGTATGCATATTCGAGGTTATAGCAACAATAAGTTCGTTATAACAGATGTACTCAGCGGGTTAAACTTCTTAATAGACACGGGTGCAGAAGTGAGCATAGTTCGATCCGATGTGGTGGAAATTGATTGCCCCACATTCGATTATCAACTATAGGCTGCTAATGGAAGTCCAATTGAGGTTAAGGGGGTTAAAGAACTGTCAGTGAAATTGGGGCAGAAATCTACATTTACGTGGAATTTTCTGGTCGCTGATATAAAGGAAAACATCATTGGGATGGACTTTTTGATCCATTTTAATCTCGCTTTAGATCCCAAATCTAGGACCATTGGACAAGGCACTGGGATAGTGACTTATGCTGAGACTGGGACCTCAGTAGTTAGGTCAGTGAGACTACCCAGACCCGTCGTCGCCGATGACTTGGTGGATGTCATCGAGAAACACCTGGCCGTGTTTCTACCATTCAATGCTAAACGCAAGGGTTTAAAGACAGGCATAGAACACCAAATCGAGTTGGTGGAACCACTACCTTGTTTACCGAAGGCTCAACCGTTAGCACAACATAAGCAGCAGGTTGCTATTGAAGAATTTAAGCGGTTGAGAGAAGAAGGAATTTGTAGGCGTTCAAATTCCAACTTTGCATCTCCAATAGTGGTTGTTCCCAAACCTGAACCAGGTCAATGGAGGGTTTGTGGTAACTATCGTCAATTGAATTCGGTAACAAAAGGTGATTCGCATCCTCTTCCGAACCAGAGTACCTTGAACAGAGATATAATGGGGTATGAGGTATATACAACGTTAAGTCTGCAGAAGGCGTACTGTGAAGTACTTATGGAGGCAGAATCTATACCGCTCACAGCAGTGCGATTCCCTGGAAGAGGGTCGCATGAATTCTTATGTATGCCTTTTGGTTTGAAGAATGCAAGTCAGACATTCCAGCGTCTGACGGAGGAAGTTCTTCAAGACTGTCCATTTGCTAGTGTATATAGGTGACATCATTATATATAGCCAATCTAGGGAGGAACACCGAGGGCACTTGGACGTCGTTTTGTCTATGCTGGAACATTATGGAGTGGTAGTGAAGCCAGAAAAGAGCAGGATTGTTTGCTCTACCGAAAAATTTCTTGGACACGCCATTTCCAAGGATGGAATCAAACCCTTGGAAGATAAGGTACAAGCAATCAAGGATGTGCCAGAACCCAGAACTGTACGCCAATTGTGTAGATTTTTGGGAATGATTAGCTACTATCGTCGTTTCATACCAGGTTTGGCTGGAATTTTGGGGTCTCAAACTCGACATTTAGTTCGTGAACGGAGCACGATCAATAAGTCCTGGCCTATTAATTATATCCAAGACTACAAGGAAAAATTCTAGAGGACCAAAGATCTGTTAAGCCAAATAACCACATTAGCACCTGTGGATTGGACTAAGCCGTTTGAGCTGGTCACAGATGCTTCCGATGTAGCCATAGGAGCAGTGTTACATCAACGGGATAATGGTATAGTCAAGCCAATTGGATTCTATAGTCGGAAACTCCCAGATCGCGAGAAGCGATATGACACGCTTGGAAAGGAGTTATTAGCAGTTTATTCTGCAGTGTTGCATTTTGAGCACTACCTAGATGGACATCAGTTTATGATATTAACTGTTCATAAACCGTGGTTGAGTTTCCTTGGGAAAGTGAATAGGCTAAATTATTCTCGGCGGGTGAATTCACAAATAACCCGACTCGCAGAATTTGATTTTACCATCAGTCATATCTCAGGAAAAGAGAATGTGGTGGCAAATACTCTCAGTAGACCAGACGTATCAGATGAAGATATGATTCGTTCAGAGTCACTAGTATGCTCTATTGTATCTTTAATGATTTTGTCCAGTAATTGATGGAAGCACAAGGTCTTGATCCTTTAGTAGCTGTGTTGGAAAAGAATCCTGTATATACACGCAGGAAGATTGGAGATAAGTGGTTATTATGTGAAATCTTCAGGAGCCAACCTAGACCTTATGTACCGCTAGAATTAAGGTATAAGGTAATTCAGCAGCTACATGAATTTAGTCATCCTTCCATTAAGGCAACTATCAGGATGGTCACTGATAGATATGTATGGCCTAAGATGTCGAAAGATATAAGAGCCTGGGTAAGGACATGTGCCCGGTGTCAAACTTGTAAAGTTTGGCGTCATACAAAAACAGAAATTAAAACGATTGGTATACCAGCGGGTCGTTTCATGCATGTTCATATTGATATAGTAGAAATGCCTGAGATTTCCGACCAAAAGTATTTACTCACGATGGTCGATCGGTTCAGTCGTCAGTTTGAGGTAGCAATCCTGAAGGACATGACAGCTCAAGAGGTCTTACTTATGTTCTTGCATAATTCGCAGTCACTATATGGTGTACCAGTAAGGGAACCTGGTGATCGTGTTAGTCAGTTTATGTCCGAACTGTTTATCAAATCATTGAATAC
>JAQBSW010008585.1:0-33337 GCA_029291075.1 Eudiplozoon nipponicum
GACTCTGAGGCTACGCTAAAAATCGCAGTGGAGGAGAATGATATGATTGTTTATTTGAACACACATTTATATTCACACCGTTCGTATACTAACATGTTTTGTTTTGTCTTTTAGCAAGTATATCTGCATTATATGATGAATAAAGCCTAATATTTTAGGCAACTCTTTCTTCTGACTTGTCTAATCATTCTGCCCGTTTGCTATGCTTGTTACTGTGATTCAGAACAATGAATCATCGCACGTAAATTTGGTGAACACGAGATAAAAGTGGTAGATAAACATTATCCAAAACCCATAATGATAAACAATCCACTTTGATCTGCATCACAAGGCTTCCGTAAATCCACAACGGGTCATATGACGGAAATGGAAAAGCTTTTTCATTGGATAACCAACTAGATTGACAACAACAGCAACAGCAAACACAACGTGCGTATGCTTGCAGAAAGTATACTCCAGGACTAATAAGAAAGCGCTGACAAATGCCTTGCACATGGCTTTCCTAAAACCAGTCCATTCTAACAAAGAAAATAATGGAAGCTATTTAGGTGGCCAAATATTATTCCAGAAATTTGGCTCCTCAAGTAGAAATAAAATGGTATTAACTAAACTGACCTTCAGTCGTAACTACAAACGTGCATGGCGAAACAAAAATTTGGGACAAAAGAGTAAGCAGTTTTGAGTGTAATCTCAACCTTCCCCCTGCGTGAACAGAATTATTAATTAAATAAATTTTACGTACTTTAGCTCATCATCATCATCATCATTTCCAGCCACACAAAAGTCAAGTGACTAATGTTTCACTGCCTAATAAACATGAGTGAAAAAAGTATATAAGTGAATTTAGACATATTATTAGTGAGATTTACGACAGAGAGAGAGAGAGAGGCAGAAAGAAAAGGAATACCTTTCTACTATGAGTAAATTTATCAAGATAACTCACAAAAGTGGGGCGAACTAATCCTCTCCACAACACCATTATGGCCAAGTTAGCATTCGGGCAAGGCGACATCAGCAACACAGCTTCCTTTCGGATTTCACTGTATCACGTCATAAACAAACCAAACCTCGCAGCTAACTTTGCCCTACTAAGAAAAGAAAGTTACGAAGATGATTCTACTATACATCTGCAACAAGATCGCCACTGAGCTCGATTCGCTGCCATATCGCTAAGGGTTTCTAACCAAGAACTGTGATGTGCACGAGGACCCCATCCCGGCAGACGAGTGGATCCTATACTACCCAATTTGGATGTAAGTGACTTTAATTGTTTCTGCCATGTCAAAATCTGCCCACCTTGTTTCTTACGCCAATTTGGTGCTGGATGAGAGAACAGAGCTCTATTGGGCAATCGGAATGAGGGCATACGCAAAACGTGACCGAGCCAACGAAGTTGATGGAGCCTTATTTGCTTTTCTAAAGACGAGCACTTATTGTCAGATCCAAAAATACGTCTACGGATGTCAACGTTAGTTATTCGTTGTTGGTAACCAACATGTGCTATAAACACTAATACCACCTTGAGCAACCGCACAAAATTGCAGAACTATCACCAGGCATACGTACCGACACGCTTCAACCTTTTATTGGCATTAGTCAAACACGCCAACACAATGGTTTGTCAGGCTCAAACTGCAATGCTTATATGGCGGAGTGAAAATCAGAAATACTGCTATCGCCACTATTTGCCTCACATGTATAACATTTGACAAGAATTTCGAATGCACAAATTATATTAAGTTACACTCATATAAATCTTCCGTCGTGTTCCGAAAATGAGCATTGAATGTGAAAATGCATCCTTATGCGTCACTGAGTGTAGCTTTCCTGTATAAAAATTGGTTAAACACTTGATTTTTGCTAATCTAAATTTCGCAAACTTCATTGTAATATTTGTTATCACCAAGCTGGTAACCAATTATTACCCGATACATGCGTATACATACCAGGCTTTCAAATTAGGTTGATTAAAATTCCTAGTACCGCTGGTAAAATAATAACAATATAACCGATATTGCCAAAAAATTGCTGCTCTCCCTCCTCTATAGTTCAAGTCGTCCACTAGAGTTGCCTCGATAGCCTGTCGATCAGAATATGTAGGGGGCCTTCCCAAATAGTACCACTACCAAACGCAATACGCGTTCCATAACCAGCTTTGACGGTAATGCTACATCAAGTATCGACCGAACAGAACTAGTCGGCGCGAAAATTTTGCTTTTGGTTAATGTCTCTTGACTCAGCTAGAAATAACCAAAAACTAACTCAGCGAAAACTTCAGTTCACAAGGTTTTCTAAGCATTTACAGCTATAGTTAATAATCTAACAATTTTTCGCAGCATAAAGCGCTCTTCTCTCAGTTTGAAAGCAGATGCTGCACGTTGAAGAGCCTTGATATTTGCTTTAACTTATCCTTTACATGGTTCCAGACGCTTTTAGTGCGTCACCGGCTGTAGTTACAGATAATCCAGCTAAAATATAGGCATCTCTGAAGGCTTACTGCACATTTTATCCGTTTTCAGTACACAAATATTACAAAGAAATACTTGTGATGGCATGGATCGGAATTTGAATCTGAATCTAGTAGCCAAAATACTGACCACCAGCTAATTGAACCGAAAGAGCGTTCGTGGAACGTTTTGCATGCTGGAAAAGAAATTCCTGCTTATTATAACGTGGTCAATTTGCATACTAGGGCATAGAACCAGTCAATATGCGTAGTTTGCTAGGTTTTCTTAACTAGCAAGACTTCCTGCATGCTATATTCAATGCTTGTTGAACCACCACCAATTGCTCCTTTATCAGGTAACCGACTTGCCCTCGAAGTCTGACTTCTATACTGCAATCCCTTGCACATCTACCGTAAGTACAGCTAACACAATACGTCTACAAAGACTGCCTTCATCCAATTAAAAAGACAAAACAGACAAGTAACAACTATGTTTTGAACTCAATATTTTGCGGTGTGTAAGCATTCAGGTTATCAATGCCGCGTTTTGCGTACGCGGGTAATAGCTGTACACGGGCAGTTACACAAAGATCCGATTTGTCACTATTTCCAATTTTGTTTTGTCTTTGATCGGGTTGACTCATTTTTACTTCAATTGGAAATGCGGTTCTATCACATCTTTGTTAGAACCGCATTTCCAATTGAAGTAAAAATGAGTCAACCCGATCAAAGACAAAACAAAATTGGAAATAGTGACAGGCCAGTAAACAAAGATGTGATAGAACCGCATTTCCAATTGAAGTAAAAATGAGTCAACCCGATCAAAGACAAAACAAAATTGGAAATAGTGACAAATCGGATCTTTGTGTAACTGCCCGTGTACAGCTATTACCCGCGTACGCAAAACGCGGCATTGATAAAGTAACAACTATAAAAATATGATTTAGAGACTAAAAAAGTAAGGTGTTGCTGGCTTATATAGTCCCATTTTGTAAATCTAGGAGGCAATATTTCTCAAAAACACACATTATAACGTCACAAGGCGTAAAATACAAAACACAAACATCTCTCTCTCTCTCTGGCAACGACATGTTGGGTGATCTAACAACAGAAGAACTAAATAAAGTACACGCAATATAACTATAATCCGAAGTTGAAATAGAAAACTAATTAACAGTTTATAAGGTTCGTAAAGGGAGTGAACAAAATAAAGCACATCAAGTATAACCAGATTCTCCGCGATATAATTAAATAACCATACAAAAATGTATAAAAAATACTCAAAAGCTTCACAGGTATACATAACATCCGTTTATGGCGAAGTTTACGTGGATGTTCTAAAAATAAATCCGAAAATTACATTTTATTGATTAACTAGTCAGTCACTATATCAATTAGACATCCAAAATACTAGATAATAATTTAGCCAGACATTTATTTCGTTCTAGCCGCACAACTATAACATGGTGCCGAGCGCGTTCATCGGGTCCAGAATAAGACTAATGAAATTATTAGATAGCCTGATTCTCTACTTAAAGCAATTTTCAACAAGTGTTCACCTTCCTACCACTCTGATTCCTCAAGTCTTAAAATCTTGTTTGGCGTTGAAATCAAAGTTAATCACTAGGATGCACAAACGCATCTCAAGACCAGGGGCAAAAAATGTTGTGGCTGTTCTTAGCAAAATGTAGCAGAGAGCTGGTACGCATTCGTTCACGATCCACACAACCAAATTGGATAAGCTAAACACAGCATAGATCAAACAAGATGTTATAGTTCCCAAGTTAACGTAGGCTTTTGGTCCAGCAGCAGATAAGACAATGAGAAAATTATGCCTGGTTGTCTCACCCTTGGAATGGAACGCAAGTAATGACTTTTCCTGTGTGTGACCCGATAGAGACATGCTATGGTGGGCCACAATCTATTTTAGCTTCTTTAAAAAAGGCAATGGTGACACAGCGTTTTCGCAACTTATCATTCTCAGCAGACTGGTTAGCTCGCGAGGCAAAAGCCAATAAATAAAAATCCTTCAGTTTAAACAACATACTAGAACCAACAGTGCGGATGCAGACTGCTCTGCTTCTTTACAATGGAAGTAGCGTCATCAGTCGCTTCTCACCATCTTATCTCTAGAACACGTGCGTATGAGAACGGCTTTATAGAACTTCTAGTCAGAACAAAGACCAATCGAATAATAACGGGACAATGATAAAAGGTTTTCAGATTTCACCGTCGTTATCTAAGCACTAGTTTATCTCTAGAATTGTATAATAGACCTTACGCCCCGGCGACACAAATTTCAAATTCATCTGATGTGGCTTGTTTTCGCTTATCCTTCCAGAAGGCTGGTAGTTATAGTAACTATTTCTATACCGAGTGCCAACGATTCAGTATATAAATATAATAATTTGCAATCACCACAGATAACTGTGAAGCGATAATCATGTAAATGATAAAATCATGTCTATGTTAACTTTTGCGAAATAGAACTGCACAATGAGCCTCAAGTTGACTTATTAAATTTATAGAATTTAGTATACAAAGGGCTTCTTCTTTGGTAATTATGAACGATATTAATAATGATCGTAAACCAAATTCGAAATATGAACGCTTAACGTATATGATTGCCAAATCCTGAACTGAATAAACGCACAATTACAAAACAATATAAACAACCATTTAAATATATATATATATATATATATATATATATATATGTATATATATATATATATATATCAACGTTACCGAAAAAGCTAGACATTGTATACATGTACTGGCAATCCTAAATATACCTTAGCACGCATAATACTGGAAGCACCCTTATATATATATATATATATATATATATATATATATATATATATATATATATATATATATATACTCTAATCTAATTACAAACCTTTCTGTGGTGATAGCTGCTCACCAAAAGTTTTTGTTTTCAAATCGTTAGCAACGGAATGTTATGTCGAGCTAAATTTATTAAAGCAAATTTCGGCACCTCAAAATGTGATGCTTCGGACAGATTGTACTCGTCATCTTTGTGAGGCCCATCATTCAAAAGTAACAAAACCTTGGGAAGAAGCAGTCGTGTTTCCTTTCAACTCACAAATAGTTTTGATCGATATGGTTATGCGGCAATGAAGGATCAGTTTCCATACGAGAACGTATTTCTGAGCCGTTTTTATTTATACATGTAGAAATGAAAACATACATACAAACACATATTAGGAGAGAACTTAGTTTTCCACTGAAAAGCTCCAGTTAACCGTTAGTTATAACAGCCATTGGATCAATCGCGAATAAGCAAAATCAGATCGTTTTGCAAATATTTGAGGAAATCCGATTATGGTACTAATGGGAAAGCGTTATCAATTGTCTTCACCATTCCGTCAGACTCTATAACTAAAGATTGAAGTTTGACGTTGGTGCAATCATGTGTCCAAGTATGATTCATTGAAATATACTATTTACGCTTCTCAATAGCTTCTCGAAGTACATAGGCTAATGAAAATAGACTTGGCTAACAAAGTACCATCTCTCACTAGGAATTTGGAATTTAGGATCCTTATACAAATAACGCAAAACTATGTGTGGCAATTAGTCATTAATATTTTATTCTTATGTAACGTTATTGATGATGAAGATGATATAGTAAATATCACGGAAGCAGTTCAATGGGTGTAATTGACTATAGTCGTACTAATTATCACGACTGGAATACTTATGTTATTATATAAAATGTCAAATCAACATTATATGTTACCCTTTTTAAAAGGGTCTTTCCAGCGGCGAAGCTAGCCATCTTCCGGTGACTTAATGGCGCCTCACCAATCGGTCGTTTGAAACGCGTATTCTTCAAGTTAATCTTTGGCTCTTTAGAGAACAAGTCAACTAATTCATCCTTGGTAAGCGGCGCAACCTCCGGAGGAAAGTGAACGGCATTGTTGCTAGTGATCAGTTGGCGTGAACTCACCAACTCGTCAACGGAATCCTCTTTAGTCTTCTTTTCAACAAGTGCGCCGTCGGTCGGTACAAAATCAAGTTCAGAATCAGTCGACTTACTTGCTGTGAAGTATTTGTCATTCAATTGGCGGCCAGTACTGTCTGCAGCTTCGATAGCTAGGCAATTTGGTGTATTTGGAAGAGCAGTCTGTACAAAACATAGAAAAGACAATTCTAGAGACTTACAACACCAAAAATAAATTTTAATTGATAATTTATGAAGACTATTTCAATTAAATCTTTGCACATATGACTAAAGTCTTATAAACTCCAACTGAATACGCTCAGCACTCCCAAACAGAAACAAATAAATATTTAAAAAATATATACTTAAATAAAGTATGATGGCAGAATTCGATTATGCGTGTTTTGTCAGAAAAAACTAAGACTCGCGCTTGTTTTTAAACATTAAGCGACATGGCATTGAACCAAGCTCAGTAGCGATATTGTTGCAGACTTCTAATAGAATTATCTTAATTTTCTTAGTAACTTTTTAATAAGGCAAAATTAATTGTGGGGTTCTGTCGTTTTTTATGAAGCGACACAGTGAAATCCGCAAGAAATCTGTATTGTTGATATGGCCTTGTCTGAAAGCCGACTTGGCCATAATGGTTGATTCATTTCCGCGTGTTATCTACGAAAGTATTTCCATCTGAATTAGATACTAACCTGCATAAATCACTCTCCATCAGCAATTTTTGGCTTTTTTCCAATTATTGTTTTTTTTTGTTTCTTATGATTAAAATTAAAAAAAAATAATTTGACATTTTATTTGTCTTGTGGCTAAATGACAGCGAACCATCAGTTACTAAAGGAGTTTATATTGCTGTCCAGATAACGATAAAGCATTGTATAAGAAAGCAAATTAAATTCATAAAGTAAACTTTTTTTGTTGTGAATAGAGCTTGACACGTGGCACATTTCTTCTGATTCTTACAACTTGTTCACTGCGCCAACCAAATTGTGTAATACAAGTAAATTTCAGCTTTATATATCAACTTATGTTGTGTGGGCAGTCTTCCCTTCAAGTAAAGCCTATTGTGCATCACCTCAAGGATCATCCCTTGTTTTGTATTATAGAAGAAACACTATGCCATATGTGGAATCATTAATGAATAAAAGTATTATGGCAAGAGTTTATTATTAAACGAACATTGGTTGCGCGGGTGGTGATAACAATTATTATAATCAAGGTTGCGGTCTTGATATAAACACCTGACCCATTAATTACTTACATATGTCAGTATAAACTAAGAATTGTATAGTGTAGAAAAGGCAATTCATCCAGTAGACCGGTTTCGTCCTTATTGGGAACTCATCATGTACTGGCCAGAATATGCCAAGCCCTGCCCGCGGCAAATTCTGGCCAGTACTTGATGAGTTCCCAATAAGGACGAAACCGGTCTACTGGATGAATTGCCTTTTCTACACTATACAATTCTTAGTTTATAATGACATATGTAAGTAATATATGGGTCAGGTGTTTATATCAAGACCGCAACCTTGATTATAATAAGAGTTTATTATATTCACATTTTCAGTATGAAGCAAACAGCATAGGAATACAAATACAAACCATCAAATAGGCCGGTTTCGTCATTATTGGGCACATGTCAGAATTTATATTATATATATATATATATTCTTTTTATGTCCACTGTCTTCGAATATTACAAAATATATTTCTAATTTGGAAGAAAACCCATTAATAGCAAAGTGGATAATGACTATTTATTTCGATACCACTAAACCTCAATTTACAATCTTCACTTATATATATCCTGGATTTACATTTGATTATGTGGTGGTAACAAATTCTGACTCGGTTTATATATATATATATATATATATATATATATATATATATATATATATATATATATATATATATATACAACCAACCGCCATAAAAAGATAATGATAAAAAATCAAGAACCAGAAAATATTAAAATGGAAACAGTGCAAGTACCTGGCTAAACTAGTACGGTAGAAAGATATTATAACTTGCTGCAAACATGGAAGCGTGCATATCCAAAGCGCATTGCATAGAACAAAACCAAACGAAAAACAAATAACAAGGAGACAACTACATGTGACGCACAATCAGTATTCTAATACAAAAGCTGGTTCAAAGCATATTTTATTTAAAAGAAACAAATGAATTTTATCACAGAATGATTTATATATATAAATATATATTCTCAAAAAACTTACATTCGAATACAGGGTAGAAAAATTAGCAAGCAAACATTCTTAGAAAATCATGCCTTTAACTATTAATAAATGTTTGCCGGCGCTTACAGTGTTACTAAGGAAGATAGGAACTCTTGTTATTTGAACAACATCAGATTATCGCAGATCTCAAAAAGTATCTGAACGTTTCTGAGCATTGAGAGTTCTACTCCGTGTGATAAAATAACCGGTAACGGATTAATTGTACATGGCCTCAAAACCACCGGCAAATTTTATTTGCAGTTCCAATCATTCAAGAAAACAGCATAACCCACATGGTGAATTACATTCTTAAGCAAGTTTCCGATTCATTGCCAAACACAAAACAACCAACATTTTTACGCCACATGCGAGGTATATGGCACATCGATGAGAGCCGAAAAAACGGATCGGCAATTTGTTTTTTATTAGTAACAACTGAATCTCAGTTCATAAGGAAAAACAAGCAAACCTCTCAACAGACTAAGTGAGCTTGAAAATTGCAGCAGACTGGAAAATCCTACTGGCTTTCGATCAATTGAACAACATTACGAATAGTTGTACAATCCGAGTCTCAACTTTTACGCTAGAATAAACCATGCGCCGCGCCGAGCTCTGTGTATCGCGAGACAATCGAAAACTGGCCTATTCTAATGTTTCTTGACAATTTATGGTATGATGCAGAACTATCAAATATGAAATACAAAGAAAAACTGAATACAGTCGCGACCGCGCAGGTCTAATCCGTCGGCTGTTAGAGCCTCCCACTTGAATTGTTTCGGTTCCATGACAAACAGAATATGCAGACAGACCTCTCAGTTAACACAATCGGTGTTTCATACTTACTTACTTTACTTTACTGCGGCTGACTCCTTTTGGAGGATAAGCCGGCTCCAGTGACATTTCATGGAGTTTCTTGGGAATTTGGTGTTTCATAACAATATGTGGCTAGAAAAGCACACGAAATGGCGACCCGTAGATTTTGCTTTTAATTAAAGATTCTGTGTGTTTAGCAGCCAGTTACATAAACGAAACAAATTGTCGTAATCGATAAAAAAAAACCACCAATACGGTGGCAGTTATAGGCAACCATTTGTTATGCTTCAGCTGCATAACGAATTACCGACGATATGCTTGTCCAGCAGACCTTGGACGATTTCGTTAGATAAACTTTGTAAAGATTTCAGATTAGCTTTAGCGGTTTCGAATGGCAGGTTCAGCAGGGCTAATGTCTTAGAATCTGGTTGGAACCCGATCCGCGCTGTGTCACAAGATATCCAAGGTAGTCGAATTCGTTGTAGAGTTGCATCATAGCACAATTCGGCTCTATCTTAGGCTTTCGGTCAAAATTTGTAATAATCGAATTAGCATCACAAAGTAATGCAAATGATCTTACAAATATAAAAAATAGTCCAAATTATAAGCAAGAACATTAACTGTATAAATGTAATACAGATAATGAATTACAATATTTTCACTAACCAAAATATATATTACTTTAGCAAAGCAGTTAGTCCACACAAACGCTCAATAACTATAGAAATAAATATCAAACATTTTCCACTAATGGCAAATGAAATGCAATGATGACTCACGTCTATTTTGGTATTCGGCTTCCGAAAGAACGGAGCCAATTTTGCAGCCGCCCGTTTTTCACTTTCCTCAATCAACTCTGAGAAAGAAGCATTATCCTCAGTGGTGGTATTAGCAAGATATGCATTGAGTCTTGGCAATTTTGGGCCTTCTGGATTGACTGTCGGCAAACTATTACCAATTCCACTCGCTGACTTTTTGGCTAGATCTGCGTCTTTGGCAAACGCCAAATCGGGAAAGAAATCGCGTTGAATTATCTCACCAAGATTCTGGGCATGAGCAATGGAAATTAGGTAATGTAAACAAATATCCAATAGAAAAATAATTAATAGCAAATTCACACATAAGCATACGAATTAAAGAAAAAATTGAATATATCATAAAATAATTATATAAAAAGCTTTCTAAATTAGCGAAGTTGAGTCATAGCATGCAACGAATAAAAGCCCAAATTCTACACGTATTTAGAAGTTTTCAAAAATTCATGATAATTCGAAGAAAGAAACGAACAAATACACGCGTTATTGCCACGTGCTTGACCTGTTTAATATATCATATTGTTGAAGAAATATCGGTATACGCAAACCTACAACAGATCATGAAATACGAATCGGAAGATCGGCGAATCTAATTAGAATATGCTCCTTGAGTAAGAACAACTGTCATAAGTAAAAAGAGCTTACAGGTAAAAACAATTGTCTTATTATGTTCTACCAAGTTGCGCAGTGCGATCGTCAAATTTAGAGTATCCCTGATTTTCTTTCGTGGGTAGTAGATTTGAACTATCCGTTTCGCAAAGATCTGATTGATCCCATTTCTAAGTACGCATCTAGTTCTTCTACGAGTTGACTGGATGCTGATTCGTCCCTTTCTTCCGAAGGTTTCAACATCATTCATACTAACCACCGAAAATGAGGTACAAAATAATCTTGGATAACTGACTACGTTTCGAAACGGTATTTCTCGTGCCATCATCAAGCCTCTGATCACACACACAGTAAAATGCTCACAATAACAGATTCAATCAAATGTGGTAATCTCGTTCCAATACAGAACTAACTATATTTTAATTTTTGACGCAATTATGGTTTGAAACAAAGGATGGTCTCAGTAACTAAACTCTATATATGCATATGCATGGAGTACATGAAAACACCCACTCAACATATATATATATATATATATATATATATATATATATATATACCGAAAATGGCAGACCCATCCCTTACCTCAAATTCCCGGTATACGGGATCTCATCAAGTATGTAATGTTAATTGGAGGGGGAGAATATGTGTGGTACAACTGTACTGTTGCGATGTCACGGAAATGTGCGTAGGGTGCAATGAAAGTTACATAGAGAGAAAAAGAGTTAGAACCAGAGCGACGCTTAGGTCAAGACCAAGTATAGAGAGAAAGTAAGGGCAAAGTATAAGGTAACTTACAAAAAAAGTATACAATAACTAATAATATACATTCTCCAAAGTCAACCAACTTATAAAGTTAATTATATACATATATGTTCTCACATATATATATATATATATATAGAGAGAATGAGAATTTGAGTTCCGAAACGTAGCCAGACAACAAAGATTATTTCATACCGCATTTTCAGTGGTTAGTATGAACGATGTTAAAGTGTACGGAAGAAAGGAACGAATCAGCACCCAGCCAACACAAAGACAAACTCGATGCTTACTTGGAAATGGGAATCAATCGGATCTTTGCGAAACTGATATTGCAAATTGATATGATTGTTTATTTGTACACACATTTATATTCACACCGTTCGTATACTAACATGTTTTGTTTTGTCTTTTAGCATGTATATCTGCATTATATGATGAATAAAGCCTAATATTTTAGGCAACTCTTTCTTCTGACTTGTCTAATCATTCTGCCCGTTTGCTGTGCTTGTTACTGTGATTCAGAACAATTTATTCATCATATAACCCAATCATGGAACGCCAGAAAGATTTGATGTTGAACCTAGTGCACCAGATGCAGCAAAACAATGGAATCATTGGTATCGATGCCTTCATTAATGGAATCCAGTCCAATTCAATCAGACAACGTCTCTTAGAACACAACTCACTTAATTCTCAAGCGGCTTTTGATCAAGCACGTGGTCTCGAAATGGCGGAAAAGCAATCATTATCATATCAAAACTGTTTGAATTCTGCACACACTGCAACAGTTCAGCCACTCTGTCCTTCATCAACCTCCGATAAATCTACAGATAATCTTGTTGCTGCTGTTAAACAAAAATGTGACTTTTGTAGGTACGATTATCATTTAAGATGAAATGTCCGGCCAGAAACGCCTTCTGTAAAAGTTGTGAAACAAAGACATTTTCAAAAGGTATGTCGCTCTAAGAATCACCGCCCAGTGGTTTCGACGCTTCATCCTACCATATCTCCAACTTCGATAAAATTCACTCACTCGTTCATAATCGAACTTTTCCTTTGCCCGTCTCTGTGAAACAAAATTTCGATGATCATAAAAAAGAATTAGCCGTAGCAACTTTAGCTTCTATTCGTTGTGATATTCCGTTTGTCGTCGAAACTGATACTTCGGACGTAGCTATTGCTGCCACTTTGAACCAAGATGGAAGACCTGTGGCGTTTTTCTCTCGGACGTTGACACCATCTGAAAAACATCACTCAGCTGTTGAAAAAGAAGCCTATGCCGTGGTTGAAGCTATTCGAAAATGGAGGCATTTACTTTTAGGTAATCATTTCAAACTTGTCACTGATCAAAGATCTGTTTTCTTTATTTTTGGCAATCAAAATCGAGGAAGAGTGAAGAACGATAAAATTTTGCGCTGGAAAATGGAATTATCACCTTACAGCTTCGATGTTGTCTATAGACCCGAAAAAGATAACAAAGCAGCAGATGCACTAAGTCGATCCTGTTGTGGTGCGCTTCTAAATGGACTAGATTTAAAACAAATACATGATTCTCTTTGTCATACTGGAATTTCTCGTATGCTCCACTTTGTGAAATCTCGTAATTTACCATATTCTATTGATGAAATTCGAAAAAATGACCTTGAGTTGTGAAGTGTGCTCTGAAATCAAACCCAGATTTCCTTCGGCAATTCAAGGACAATTAATCAAAGCTACCCAACCGTTTGAGCGGTTATCTATCGATTTTAAAGGACCTCTTCCTTCATCAACTCGTAATCATTATCTACTGACGGTCATCGATGAATATTCTCGATTTCCCTTTGCATTTGCTTGTCCTGACCTTAGAAGTCACACCGTCATACTTCACCTGTGTCAAATATTCGCAATGTTTGGGATGCCTTCGTACATTCACTCAGACAGAGGTTCTTCTTCATGTCGACCGAGGTACAAAATTTTCTTCGGGAAAAAGGTATAGCTTCGAGTAGAACGACTCCTTACAATCCTAAAGGAAATGGACAGGTAGAAAGAATGAATGGTACCTTATGGAAATCGATCCTTCTCGCTCTCAGATCACAAAGGCTTTCGGTTGAAAACTGGGAATGCGTGCTGCTGGACGCATTACATTCAATCCGTTCATTATTGTGCACACCTACCAACGAAACCCCTCACGAGCGTCTTTTTCGATACGATAGAAGGTCGACTTTTGGTACCACACTCCCAACCTGGCTTACTGTTCCTGGCAAAATTTTACCCAAGAAGAATGCTAGAGTTTCTAAATATGACCTCTCTGTGGAAGAAGTTGAACTAATTCATTGCAATCCTAACTATGCGCATGTTCGTTTTTCTGATGGAAAAGAAGATACAGTATCTATCCGTCAATTAGCCCCGAAAGGCTCCGACGCACTGATGAATGAAGCTGGAACTAATATGGGATTCCGTGAAAATGAACCGGTTGTTGCTGATGAACAAACCTCTTATAATGACGATACCGATAATGATAAGGTTAAGGCAAATGGTGAATCTACGGATAACTCAAATGCTCGTGACCTATCAGAGAATCGCGAAAACCTTATCAATCAACAACGTGTTCATCCTTATAACTTACGAAGTGGAAATGTTTAAATACTATGTTTTCTCAATTCTCTTTGAATTGTTACTATAACAGTCTTGTTCCGACTCTGACGATACGCTACAAATCGCAGTGGAGGAGAATGATATGATTGTTTATATGTACACACATTTATATTCACACCGTTCGTATACTAACATGTTTTGTTTTGTCTTTTAGCATGTATATCTGCATTATATGATGAATAAAGCCTAATATTTTAGGCAACTCTTTCTTTTGACTTGTCTAATCATTCTGCCCGTTTGCTGTGCTTGTTACTGTTATTCAGAACACAAATCTACTACCCACGAAAGAAAACCTTGGTTAGTCCTAATTGTCTTTTAGTTATTTATTAATCTATCAGTTATTTCACCAGTGTTATACAATTTATTAACCAATAAAATACCAAGAGTGGTAGTCGTAAAAGTGAGTGATTGATTAACATTCCATACTTTTGGGAATCGAAATTGATGCAGGTTTCCAAGAAAATTGATTTTTGAACTGTTCATCCCACATATCAAGACGACTTAAATTATCGGTTATCAGATGGTTGTTAAAATAATTTATAGTTTCGCTAACTTTTAATTTTCTCGGACATGATGCGCGAATAAGTTGGAACAAAAAACAACTATTACCTGACGTGAAGGCTTCTTCCTTTTCTTCAGCCTGTCTGGTCCATAAGGATTCGAGATCGACTTTTAGATTGCGCTTAATTTGGTGTCTTACATTACTATTAGAATTATTATGAGCCGAGTTTTTTTTGGAATTCGGCGCCTTGTTTCGAGTATCTCCATATATTTTACAGAGAACATATGACTATTTCTACGGGGGCCTGCAATGTCATATACAGCATAATATACATTCTGCGTAGTGAAACTTATCCTCGTCCACAGTAATTGTCTTTTAGTTATTTATTAATCTATCAGTTATTTCACCAGTGTTATACAATTTATTAACCAATAAAATACCAAAATTGAGATTCGTCCCGTAAAGTGAGTGATTGGTCCAACATTCCATACTTTGGGAATCAGAATTGATGCAGGTTCAAGAAAATTGATTTTGAATATTTCATCCCACATATCAAGACGACTTAAATTATCGGTTATCAGATGGTTGTTAAAATAATTTATAGTTCGCTAACTTTAATTTTCTCGGACATGATGCGCGAATAAGTTGGAACAAAAAACAACTATTACCTGACGTGAAGGCTTCTTCCTTTTCTTCAGCCTGTCTGGTCCATAAGGATTCGAGATCGACTTTTAGATTGCGCTTAATTTGGCGTCTTACATTACTATTAGAATTATTATGAGCCGAGTTTTTTTTGGAATTTGGCGCCTTGATTCGAGTATCTCCATATATTTAACAAAGAACAAATGGTTATTTCTACGGGGGCCTGCAATGTCATATACAGCATAATATACATTCTGCGTAGTGAAACTTATCCTCGTCCACAGTAAATTCGAATTTTCGCAAGCATGACCAAATTAGCTTTAATTTTAGAATATCTTCATATTTTTGTCTGAAGTGGAGCAATAGCCACGTTTGACATCGAGAACGCACAAAGGATACTATCTGGGGGTTGTTATGAATTCTAAAATAGGTCCTCGCAGAAGTGCATGTTTTAAAAAGCAATTAGCACAATGATGGAAGCAGCCTTTGAGCCGCAAAAGTTAACATAAAATAATAAATATTTGTAATCTTGTTTTACTAAATGGATCCGCTTTATACGAGAAAAATCCTATAAATAATCGATTACAAATAAAGAATTTGTGATAGGTTAAGCAATATGCCTTCAGGGGGATTGGAACAAGTAAAAGTATTAACTTTACAAATGAACACCATGACTGTGGAGATAGGAATAATTAAGTCTCGACTAGATGATACACTAATAATAAATTTGTGAATATAGCTGAAGTCAACAGTATGGACAGTTGTTCGAGTTTGCTTACATCTATTTGGAGTTTATTCTTATTTATTTTCTCGGAAAATTTTAGTGCATGGTCCGAATCGACATAGATTTCCAAATGATCGGCCATCCTGACTGCAACTACGCCAGCTATAGCTAGTTGCTGCATGATCTATTTGAGCCCACCATTATCCGGGAGCTAGAGGACGACTGTGGCTCAAATTTTTACACAATGTTCGGAAGTTTGTAAAAATTAAATATAATCCATGGTCTGAGCAACTATCCAAAAGCCACTCACCATTATCGCTGTACGTAGATCTTAAAGTGTATCTTCCACCTAAATGAAATTCTGCATTACTTAAGCGCCAAACTTGATCATTTATGTCACCCATAACCAAGACTTCTTGCACTACTTAGTAAGGAGCTTAGTTCAGAGTCAAAAGCGGCCTTGCTTTTGTCTGTGTTACAATCGGTAGAAGCATATGCATATACAACGAAAAGGCAATGTTGATTACGATTTTTTACATTGATTTTAGTAGATGTATTTGAACGTCACACACAAGGTCGGCTATTTACAGGGAACAATTTAGTTAATCTAGCTTTAGTTCGTATGATAAGGGCAATACCGCCGCCATATTTACGGGATCGAGGAAACTCCATGGAACCAAATGCTCCAAGCCAATAACGCGTAGACAATGACGGTGCACTCAGTTCTGTAAGGCACGTAGGATCTTGTACTCTTGTTTCAGATACGCAGCAATTTATCCATCGGACATGCAAAAGCTTCTTCTTGTCCAAGCTATTCTAATTTCCACACATCGAATGCGCCGAAGTTAAAACCTAACCTAGGTTTAATGAATGATATTCTACTTAAACTATTTTCGATAGTTGGCAACCCGACATTGGGCTCAGTTATACTATCAACACCAACCATATACACAGTATCTTAAAGAGCGTTATTATACGATTGAGAAGAAAGAGAAGGAGAAAAGGCAGAATCGAAGATGAAGGTGCCTGCAGTAGCCTAATTTGGCTTATCTACCCTGCACAACTCAGCAGATAAGGCGACCGTTTTTATACTGCGTGACGACCATAACATATCCACTTTTCAGGACATGTTAGAAAAAGCAACATTTTATGCCGTTTGTCGAGAATGGAATACGAAATCATTATTCTTTTAATATTCATGAAGATTTTTTAGCTACAAAAGAACAATAGGTCATCCATGCGTAGTAGATTCCGTCATTTGTGTCTAAAATGGCGTGACGTCCCCAACTGACGTGCACTATCTGCCCAAAATATTTTTTAAGGCGCCAAAAAACGTCTTGGCCAGTTTTCTTACCAATCCAAACACTCCAGCTATATGCAAGCAAGCATCTTGATCTCCTTGTCATAGACTATCGAAAATTCTTTCAATAAGTGTATTAACAGTACCAAGAAATCGTTCCTGGCAAGCTTATAAGTATGTGTATAGTTCTGAATTCCGTATTATCAGCAGAATTATATATTACTTTAGAATTCTTGTTCATTTGTGACATTTGATAATAAAAAATTTAACTATTCTGGACAAAAAAGTTAAAATCGGCCCCGTACTTTTCTACATAATGGTTTGTTGAGATCGATACAGCAGTTTGCTTACAATACCTGACGTAACTAAAGTAATGAAGAATTTTCTTGTTTACTTGAACTATTATATCTACAAGTACATTATCGTACAACATTTTGTTTTGAACACCTAAAATTCGTTTTTTTAAAAATATAATTTGAAAGCCTGCACAAATGTTTCACAATTCTCGAGTTTATAACTGCATTATTTAAACGTTTTTAGTTATTAAAACGGAAACACTATACAATCGTTTGGACTATTTGCCCTTGGTTTGATATAATTGCAATAACCTTGCTAGAATATGGGAACAATCGTCACAATATGTGGTATTAAGCATTGAAATTAAACCATCAATTTAAAGCGCAAATGCAATAACAGATTTTGGAATTTCACACGATGACAAACTAATGATTATTCTTTAAATCAAGTTTGCGAACTTGAAGTAAACACCAATTCCATTGCATTTAATCAGTTTTCGAACAACATAACAAGACTACCGTCAGTCGCACCCACTGTTATGTTGTTCGAAGACTGGTTAAATACAATGGAATTAGTGTTTACTTCAAGCTCTCAAACTTGATTAAACGAATTTTTACCCCTAACCCGCGCAACCAATTATTGTTTAATTGTAATGTCTATATATAATAATGATTATTTAAGCAAATAACATATTTCTCACTTTGTTTTTCGAAAATAAAACTATTTAAAATCTCACCACTATTAAAATATTACCTTAATATACTCATCTTCTTCAACAACATCTTCTTTGATGATACGATTTTGAACTTTATCGAATCTGGCCAACTGACGTTTACCAGTACGCGAATAAATTATTTTAGCTGAAGTAATTTCAGCGTTGCCTAACATTGCCGAGTAAGATAGATCAACAGAGATTGAAACAATGTAGAAAATGTCTTCAGAAAAAAATTAGAGTTATAATTCGAAACTGAAAATTTTTGTGATAATCATTTCAAAAAGCTATATACGCAAGACAACTGTAATACCGCAGTTTTGAAAAATAGTGTACAAATAAAAATCATGTCTTAGGGCCAGAAAAAATTCTAAATAAGGTAACAGTGCAAGGAGTAAAATAAAATGCAAAATATATGACTAAGTAGAAAACAAAACGAAAACGTTGCTTGTTTTGTCCAAAGCATAAATTGTTGAACTAATTACTTTATGATTATATAAAAATAAAGAACTTATTAAATTATAAGATTTAAATAAAAAATAATTAAATTGCAACAAGATAGAACATTTCATTCTGTAACGTTCACGTAGAGAGTGTAAAACGTTACAAAATGTAAACTAAAGTTGTACCAAACTAGTTGTCTCTGCAAAGGACAGCTTGCACAAAGTAAGCTATTACCTTTGACAAAAGTAATACTATTTATCTTTTTCAGGCCTATGTTTACAAATTTTGTTACAATGAAAACACAGCACTAAGCAACGCCATTTCTGTAAACAAAGGTTACTCATTTATTTGTAGTAAACAAATAACTACGAAGTTAAAGTAATATGAAAGAATTGTAGAATTTGTAGTTTTCTGTATTTCGTGCCTGAAGAAACTAATAATGTGTACTATTTTTCGATGGAAATATCTTCCTTTAAAACAATCTTTGTTTAAATACTTTGTAGTCTATATACTTTTTAATTGTACGTAATTCGACTTTCTGTATTCTGTTGTAACACGCGGCTTCGCGTTACAACCAAACGATGTTCAACTTTGACAAATGTAGTTCTCTTTAAGGTCAAATAGTCTAACTCTGGTTTTTAGAATAGAATAGAATAGAATATCTTTATTTGGATTCAAACCACACATATTCCATCAAATAATAAAATTGAAAAATGTACAATATAATTTTTTTAAATTATCACATCACATATAATTGTGCAATTAGTCATATATAGATAAGTATATCTCACTAGTTGTACTATAAAACAAAACAATAACAGAAAGAACGGTTGTAGAGAATTATAGATACATTATCAAAATAGGAACAATTAAGGTATAATTCGAGTGAAACATTATCCAAAAATCTGAGAACCATGACTAGCAATTGGTGTATGTATTGTTGACTAACATGATGATATAATGCACAGCATTTCAAATATGATAAAATAAAACTTGGAAATGAAAATCTCAAGAAAATCTGTTTTCGATAACAATTATGCTTGTCTTTTATTCAACCATGAGAAAGTATTATCATAATCAATATAAAAAATATCAGCAGTACTGTAGACTCTTTCAAGTTCAGTAGATAAAAATTTAAAGCACATCTTAGACGGAGGCAATTCTCTAAGCCCCTTTGGCAATTGGTTATAAATTTTGTAGATTTTCGAGAAAGAGAATAACTTGCTCGCAGCATTCCCCACCAAAGGAGGAGATATTGCCAAATGCCCAGATCTAGTTCCAACTTCATGACTCTTTCTTATCGGAGTCATATAGGCACCAGTACACTGGTTCAAATGGAAAACTTTTATGCAATAGCACATCCTCCGAAACCACAAAGATTGCAATGACACAAACTGTAATCTAGAGGCGTATATAGTGCAGTAGATAGGACTAATTTGTTTCAAAACTTTTCTTTGTACAGATTCTATCTTATTGGACAATCCATTTTTTAATGGATTCCAAGTAGCAACAGCATATTCTAGTATTGGTCTAATCCATATGATATACATTTTAAGTTCAATGTCATTCGATAAAATATTTCGATTTATTAGTGCCCATCTTTTTTAGCACTGCCTACTATTCTTTCAATATGTCTCTCAGCAGAAGCTGTACATTGAATAGTTATAACTAAATTTTTAATTTCTTGCATAAGTTTAATTTCAAACACATCATTAATCACTGCATCATGAAAATAAACAATGAAAGTTTGTTCTGTTACCTATTTTTAAAGCTCTCGTCTTTTTATTGTTTATTCTCAGCCCTAGCGTAATCAAATATCTACTCGAATCATACAAATCTAATGTCACATTATTTTTGGAGAATTCAACATTTTTTGGATCAATTGGGAAGATTATTTTCAAATCATCAGCAAATTTGCAAACTCGACCGTTAAGGTTCTTAGTTTCCAAATGTGCAAACACAATTTTAAATAAAATTGGCCCCAAACTTGATCCCTGTGGAACTCCACTCGTTACTCATTTCGATTTTGATATCAAATCGTTTACTTGAATACTCATTCTTCGATTATATAGATATTATTTAAGTAATCTAAAAATATTCGGATCAATATTCAACAAACTAATCGCATTCAAAATAGTATCAAAATATATAGAGTCAAAGGCTTTTGAAATATCTATAAATACAATTAATGCATATAATGAAATTACATGTTTCCACATGGAGAGCATATTAGTAGTTGTCGATCTATCATTCGTAAATCCATGTTGACTTAAATCAAAATCAGCCGGCAACATACATTCTAAATGATCTAGTATCACTCGTTCTATTATATTCAAAAGCGAAGGGATAATAGAGATTAATCTATAATCACTGGCGCACATTGGCTTACTTACTTTTGGCAACGGCTTAGCTACTATCGTTAGTATATCGATTGGTTATTTCCCTTTCTTCAAAATTCTATTTATAAAGTTGCAGAGCACATTCCTAAATGTTAAGGGTAATTGAATCAGATTATCAATCAAAATACCAAGGTGATCTTTTTGTTTTTTTTTATTTGATTTTTAACATCAATTTTATCAATTCATCACTGTCTATAACAAGTCCTGATTCCTGGTCTCCCAAAGGATCAGGTATTTCCATAAAATTTCTTTCATTCTGTACATTATATATCAAATTGCCAAAAACATCATCCAATTCACAGAGAAATTCGTGCTCAGTTTTATCCACAGGTAATATAAGCTTTAACTTTTCCTTATATTTACTATAATCTGTGAGGAGTTTGTATCCTAGTCTAGGATTACTCTTCATTTTGGCCAAAATAATTCGTTCTGATCTTTGCCGAATTATCAGCAGTGATGAATTAATTTCGTTATCAATGAGATCTAACCTCATTTGTTTAATACTATTGATAAGACTACACTTTATTATATTGTCCGTTTAATTCTAAATTTACACAATTTCCTATTAGTTCGTTTCGGTATAATGTCCGTAAACGTAGACGCTTGAAATAAAACAGATAATAACGATGAAACAGAAGAAACAAACTCGTCAGTGTTCAAGAAATAAAAAAAACTTTCATAATCAATCAGTAAGCTTCATTCTCTAAAAAGATTCCAATTGATTCTGGAACAGTGCACGTGTGCATTTTCAAAATTTAGTTTCTGTGTTTTGCTACTCAAGATGCTCCATTGTAGAAAAATTTGTTTCTGATCCAATTCTTTGAAATAATTAACAACATCATAACTGTGTGATTTCACCATTTCAATTTCTAAATATACATGATCTAAGCATTGCGAACCTCTAGTTGATTCATTTATAATCTGCTTGAGATCATGATTAGAAAAAAATTGATTATTTCACAGTCATGGAACTTATTAAAGTCACCTACCACTACATTATAGCCATGACAGTCAAAAATAGCTTGAAAAGAATTGGTAAATGTTTGATCATCATATAAAGTAGCATACGGCGGTCTGTAAACCGCGGTTAAAATCAGATTATCAATTTGTATAGATAAAAAATCAATGATAGCATTATCTTCACTAGTATGCAAAATTTTCGCCTTTAATACTGATTTACTATAAATGAGTACTCCTCCACCTCTTTTATCCAGGACCTGTCTTTTCTAAATAAAGAAGAGTGAGGAATATCAAATTCATGGTTTTCTATGTCATTATTAAGCCAGGTTTCAGATAAAATTATAAAATCAAAATCATTACTTATTATAAAATTACAAAGCAAAAAGTTTTTGTTCCTAACACTTCGAAAGTTAGCATAAAATAAGGTAAATGTGGAACACGACTTATCTAAATAATAATCGACTTTTAAAGATTCAGCTTTGTTGGCTTCTTTATTATGCGTTTCCCAGGTTTTGAGGCCATTCTTCCTCTCCCCCGCTGTCCACAACATTTATTAATGATACATCGTTTTTTGATGTTGCGGTCTCAGAGGTTGCTTGATCAGGGGTTGGCAGCTTCCGTTCCTGGTTGTTTATTAACTTTTTTGCTTTAGCCAACTTTCGTTGGAGAAACGTTTTGTCCCGACCAATAAAAATGCTGCGAAAACTCAGACTCTCATCTTTCTTTTTGTTGATGGACTCAATTTGCATATTTGTTGGGCGTTTTGATAATTTTACAATAACTGGCCTTGGACGATCCGATCGTTTACCCACCCTATAGTATTTTGCAATATCCGCATGCGTCTCTTCTTTTATTAACGAATTTAATTTCTGGACATCATTTGCCTCAGCATTTTCATCAAGATTAAATAATACTGGTTGATCTTGTTTGCTGTTTCGCGCTGATACCTCATTCGCCATTATATTCAATATTTCTTCGCCAGATGATTTATTTTTAACAGGCGTGTCACTTTCCACTGTTATAGCAGCCAATTCAATATTTCTCTTAACTGTGATTTAAGAAACAATCTCTGTTAGTTTCAAGCAGTTTTAATTGATATTTATTGAACTGCAAATTTAATTGTAATTAATAGGGTTATGTGTTAATAATAATAGACACCCGCGCGCAATACGTGTAACATGCAGTGGATTTACGTGACTCATTGTTCAAACCCTGGATTTACTTGTTTTACATGCCTTAACAATTTTTTTCACAACTACTTACAGGTCAGACATGATTCTACTGATCCAGACTTCAGGTGTTTCTGAATCCTTTATCCGAAACTCTATAGTTCAATGGATTTATGTGTTTTGACACTCAATACCTAGCAAACAGTGGACTAATTATTTGTGGTGTTTATTATGATTGCTTTTACACGATTTCTTTCCGTCAATTATCAGTGACTATAAACCATAATCAAAACATTTTTCAGATTTATTTTGTTTCTTTTCACCAATTATCAGTGACTTTAAACTAAATTGCTAATCAGTCTGGATTTATATCCTCGTACTTTTTCAATCATTTACATAAATTCATCACGATTCAGCCGATTGTGTTTATTGTGACTACTTTTGTATAAGACATTTAATTGTGTTGACAATATATTATTTTGTTGCCGTCTAGCGCACGGTCTATTTGGTTTAACAGTGAATTTATTCATGCATTGCAACATTACATTCAATAAATGGCTGATGACCCGGATGAGTTTTCCCACTTCACTCTTCGGGAAAAGGTCAGGGACTAATCATGAGTACGGATAGTAACAATAACCACCATGGATATGTAGGAATGGGATAATATCACTAAATAGACAACTACCCCGCAAAATCTATTACAATAACTACAAAACCTCCTTCAATATCACAGATTTTTGAATTTTTGATATAAAAGTTTCCGTGTATTTCTGAAATTTTTCGTTTATTTATTGGATCTATCCATTAACTTCTGGGACTTTTCCGTTTATTTTTGGGAGCATTCCGTTCATTTTTGGGATATTTCCGTTTGTCAATTGGATCTTTCCATTTGTTTATGGAATACCCTGTAATTTATACATTTTCAATCATCCTCAGTTTTTCTACTCCCTACTGCAATTTTATTAAACCATATGATATAAGTGTGATCTTAACTCTTTTTATATGTTAGTAATTATGGACAGTAATATGTTTGTTTCTTATGTTTCTGTATGGCTATGTTATCTTTTCGTAATCTCAAGCTAGATAATACAATATAAAAAAATGACAGATAAAATGTTATGGAAATTAAAAATCAAAAGATATTATAATATTTCAAGAAGTTTTATTGACAGTATTAACATATTGACATTAGATAGGGCAGACAATTAAATAAATTCAGTATGATTAGTAATCTGTAAAAGTTAAAAAAAATATAACATTGAATAATCCTTAGAGCAACCTAGTACAATAATATAAGCTCCAAAGTATAAGACATACTGAAGTTTCCACTTAACAAACCGGATAATTAATTCATATATGACATGGAAGTGATGTTTTGTAAATTAATGTGGAATCCTATTAATGGAAGAAATTCTGCTTGTTTCAAGAACGCTAGTTTAACAAGGAAGAGCTATTTGTTCTCGACTGTGATATACAAGTAAAATTACTGATAAAAGTAAAATTTAAACACAGAAATATAAATTAATAATAACGATTAACAGTCTCTTTATTTATTTTATTCGTTCCTGAATGAACTTTGAATTTTTTTGAAATTTATATTGAATTATACCATTGTGGAGGATGTTGAATCCTCCGCCTTATATAAAATGACCTTGAATGATAAATTTAAACCACCATAGCTGATTGTAACAACTTTATTTAAAAAGAATTTTTTCTTTTTATTTTCCAGAACATTCTTTGTTTAAAGACTTGATTTTTAAAATGATGCGCTATTTTCAGTTTTTGAGTATCTCGCTTCAAACCTGGTGTTGAACATTTGTCTGCTGCATTTTAACATTTCTTTCCATAATAAACAATTACAACATTGTACAATAAACATCTTCCAATCTTTGCCTTGTGTTCTGATATAATATAGCACTGAGGAGGAGCCTTGGAACAGGTATAATTGTTTTATTTGTGGGTCACGTACACATCAAAACAGATTATTGCTGGCATAGCAGCTGTCCGACTCTCACCTTCCGATTGCCATTGTAAGTGTCAATATAATTATTAAAACTTTTTATCATGGAGACCGATATTAAGTATGAGGACACATGCAAGTTAGTGCAGGACATAGCGGACTTGAATTTAAATGACACTAGCAATAATATAAGCATATCAGATTCTACTGTGAATTATAGGACTTCCAGCGAACTGGCATCTATGGGGCTTACAGACACAGATAGGTTAGGGGCCTCAACAAAATTTGGCGACCGCGCCAGTCCAAAAATATTAAGTCTACCACAGTATAAGTCAGAAAAACATTCAAGTTGGGTAGGAGATGCCCAAATGATATTTAGTGCTTACAATATCGTGAACCCTATGGGAAAATTTGTTGCAGCATGGATGGCATTGCCTGAAAATTTCCGAAATGCTTTGGAAAATTTATGAGACAGAACTGTAGAAGAAAAGCCGTATAATGCATTTGAGTTATTAATGGCAGAAATTCAACAGAGATATCAGCCTGAAAGATCAGCGCAAATGTGCGAATTATTACGCTTAGAAAAAATGGGGCGTCAACTACCGTCCGAATTTTACGAACGCCTTTGCACAAAAGCTTCCAGGTTGAATATATCTAGAGATGTAGTCAACTCCATTTTACAGCTGAGCTACCAATTAGGCTCAGAACAACAATGGAAGTATTTGACACAATGACCATAGATTGGCTAACAAAACTCAGAGGGTTAGACGGCGTGTATAAACAGCAAGAACCACAAGTACATGCTGAAATGGCAGATTCTGTAACGATGCAGCCAGTCAGGGCAGATACCGAAAACCACCTGACCACACAAGAAACTTTGCGTTTCTTATGTAGAGAAGTTGCTAGCTTGCGTAGTGATATTGCACAACTTCAGAGTCAGGATAGGTATAATAGACGTCGAAGGAGTCACTCGTGTCAACGCTTCGAAGGGCCACGCGGATGGTGCAAGGCACATTGCGAATACGGACGCAGTGCGAAGTGCCAAGGCGAAAATTGTAATTACCCGCGATTAGGTAGACCCACATGGAAAGGAAGCACAAAACCGGTTGAGAGGAATCCGTCACCGGAAAAAAGGGAACAACCCCCGCTAGTAGGAGCCGTAGGGGGGTTCCATTGCAAAGGCTCCCAGATATGCCTTTAAAAGGCATACTCAAAGCAAAAGAGGCGACTAGTACAAATAGCACCAAGATAAAAGGCAAGAGAGTCCGATTCTCACTAAGCGGGGATCTTGAAAACATTGCCGGAGTGTCCAGCAACAAGTTCATTATTAAGGATGAATTATCTGGATTAGAATTTCTCATAGACACGGGTGCTGAGGTAAGCATAGTTAGGTCGAGACGTGGTGGAAGCAGATTGCCCCACATTTGATTATCAACTATGGGCCGCTAACGGTAGTCCAATTGAAGTAAAAGGGATGAAAGAAATGTCGGTATCATTAGGCCAGAAATCTTTCTTCCGTTGGAATTTTCTAGTAGCCGATGTCAAGGACCATATCATTGGCATGGATTTCTTGACCCATTTTAAGCTGACATTAAATCCCATAGCCAGGACTATCGCAGAAGGCGTAGGGACATCAACACATACTGAGTCTAACGTGTCGGCAGTTAGAACAGTCCTCTTACCTCGTCCATCAGTCGCACATGACTTTGCCGATATAATCGAGTAGAACCTAGCAGTGTTTCAGCCTTTCAGTGCCAAAAGGATAGGTCTGAAGACAGGAGTAGAACCGGGTCAATGGAGGGTTTGTGGGAATTATCGTCTATTAAACTCAGTGACGAAGGGTGATTCTTATCCTCTCTCTAACCAGAGTACTTTACTCCGAGATATAATGAGATATGAGGTTTATTCAACTTTAGATCTCCAGAAAGCGTACTATCAGATACCAATGGAGGAAAGTTCGATACCACTCACCGCAGTCAGATTTCCAGGAGGGGGATCGCATGAATTTCTTCGAATGCCTTTTGGTTTGAAAACGCCAGTCAGACATTCCAGCGTTTGGCTGAAGAAATCCTTCAGAATTGTCCATTTGCGAGAGTATATATACACTACATAATTATTTTTAGTCGCTCCCGAAATGAACATCGCACGCATTTGGAAGCGGTTTTGACCAGGCTGGAACAATATGGATTAGTGGTCAAACCTAATAAGAGTAATATTGGTTGCTCTTCAGTTAAATACCTTTGTCATATACTTTCCAAAGACGGAATTAAGCCTTTGGAAGATAAGGTCCAAGCCATTAAGGACGTAACTGAACCCCGAACCGTACGCCAGTTGCGAAGGTTCTTGGGCATGATCAGCTATTATTGTCGATTCATTCCAGGTCTAGCCGGAATTCTTGGATCGTTAACAAGCCATCTCACTCGTGACAAGAGCACGGTCAAGAAATCTTGGCCTATCAACTTGAGTCAAGAAGACCGAGAAAATTTCCAAAAGGCCAAGGATATGTTAAGTGACGTAACCACATTAGCCCCTGTAGATTGGGAAAAACCTTTCGAACTAATCACAGATGCCTCAGATGTTGCATTAGGGGCAGTGCTACAGCAAATAGATCAGGACGTAGTAAGACCGATTGGGTTTTATAGCCGTAAGCTTAATGATCGAGAAAACGTTATGATACGTTTGGTAAAGAGCTTCTAGCAGTGTATGCTGCAGTGATACACTTCGAGCATTACTTAGATGGTCACAAGTTTAAGTTATTGACCGATCATAAGCCATTGATTAGCATACTTGGGAAAACAGCTAGGCTTAATTACTCTCGTAGAGTAAATTCCCAAATAACACGGTTAGCAGAGTTCGATTTCACTGTGTCTCATATTGCTGGTAAGGAGAATGTGGTAGCAGATGCACTTAGCCGACCGAATGAAGCTGATGTCGAAACGATATTTCAAGGTCCTTTGAAAAGTTTAGAAGAATCAACGCACGATTTCATTAGTCAAATCGAGGAAGCGCAAGGATCGGATCCCTTTACATTAGTATTATCTAAAAGACCAGGATATGTTTGTAAGCTCATAAGTGGCAAGTGGTTGTTATGCGAAACATCTAGAAGTCAACCACGACCATATGTGCCGTTGGAGTTACGGGCCAAGATTATCCAAGTGTTACATGACATGGGTCATCCATCCATTAAAGCCACCATTCGATTAATCAACGACAGATACGTATTGCCGCACATGTCTAAAGACATACTGGTATGGGTAAGAGCCTGTGCCAAGTGTCAAACGTGTAAGGTGTGGAGACATACCAGAACCGAGATAAAAAACATTGGAATACCAATCGGTCGGTTCAGACACGTACACATAGACATCGTCGAGATGCCTGAAGTAAATGGAAACAAATACTTGCTGACTATGGTAGATAGATTTAGTCGTCAATTTGAAGTGGCGATTTTATAAGACATGACAGCACAAGAAGTTTTGTTCGCGTTTCTACATAATTGGATATCGCGTTATGGTGTTCCGGAAAAGGTCACCAGTGATTGCGGTAGTCAATTTATGTCAGAGCTTTTCGTAAGATCCCTCAACATCATGGAAACCACTATAATACATACTATCGCGTATAACCCACGAGCAAATGGGATGGTAGAAAGGCTACATCGTGAACTGAAAGCTGCATTAATGTGTACTAGTGGAACAAGCTGGATACACGATCTTCCTATAGTACTACTCGCCAAGCGCAACAGATATAGGGCACAATTAGGAACTTCCATTGCAGAATTGGTTTATGGAGAACCATTAAGGTTGCCTGGAGATCTTCTAATTGAAACTCCAAGTAGTCTTGATTGGGCTTCTAGTTATGTAGATTGGTTTGTAGGAGCACTTAGGGACAAGATGTGTCGTTTGGCCCCAACCAAGACTAGAAAACCTAAAACTAAATGCTATGTGTCCTCCTATTTAAAATCGGCTGCGCATGTATATATAACTAATGAGAATAGGAAGAACTGCCTAACACCATTTTACAAAGGACCTTACAAGGTCAAGAAGATGACTGACAAGAATGTCATCATAGAAATAAATGGCATTGAGGATTGTGTTACGTTGGATCGCTGTATTCCCCAGTTTATCTGGATTGACGGTGTGACCGAATTTAAAGATGCGTCGAATGACCGTTCCATGGGCGAATCTGAGGTGTGCAATCCCATCTTGCAGACACATAATGAAATGCAGCAATCGGAAGAACCGTTGTCTAACATATCAAAATCTTATTCTACTGAATCACAGCATGAAAATTATTTGTCGACACCAGATGATATTGAAGAACCAGCGAATGTTATATCGGGTGAGATGACGACGTCAGGGGCGCCAGTATGCACAAAACGTTCTGGACGAATACATCGTCAGCCTAAGAACGATGATTACATCTACTATTAGTCGTTCCTCTCTTTTTTTGAGAAGGTGGTGTATGTGGAGGATGTTGAATCCTCCGCCTTATATAAAATGACCTTGAATGATAAATTTAAACCACCATAGCTGATTGTAACAACTTTATTTAAAAAGAATATTTACTTTTTATTTTCCAGAACATTCTTTGTTTAAAGACTTGATTTTTAAAATTGTGCGCTATTTTCAGTTTTTGAGTATCTCGCTTCAAACCTGGTGTTGAATTTTTGTCTGCTGCATTTTAACATTTCTTTCCATAATAAACGATTACAACATTATTCAATAAACATCTTCCAATCTTTGCCTTGTGTTCTGATATAATATAGCACTGAGGAGGAGCCTTGGAACAGGTATAATTGTTTTATTTGTGGGTCACGTACTACTTTACTTACTTACTTTACCGATATTAAGTATGAGGACACATGCAAGTTAGTGCAGGACATAGCGGACTTGAATTTAAATGACACTAGCAATAATATAAGCATAACAGATTCTACTGTGAATTATAGGACTTCCAGCAAACTGGCATCTATGGGGCTTACAGACACGGATAGGTTAGGGGCCTCAACACCATCTAATATTGTGACAATCTTGGTGAAACCAATGACTAAATTTAGCAGACCAACTGGGGTCAATGATTATGTATTAAACTCAGCGATTCATCCATTCATGAAAGTAATTAAATGATTAATGCTAAATCATCTTAAAATCATCCTCTTGTTACACTTTGGTAATAGTCAGCATGGATTTATGAAAGGATGCTCTACTATCATAAATATCCTGTCCACATTGAATTATATCATTTTGTAGGGGTATTTTGCGGGATTGCTATCTCACTACATAGAACTGGTAGCGGCTGTTGAGATCCGTGCTTATGATCAATCCCCGGCCATTTCCCGATGGGTGATGTGAAAAGGCTAATTCGAATGATCACATATGTTTTGTACACAATTTTGCATGGAAAATTCATTGTTGGTCCAAATTGACCGTGCTCTAGACGGCAACAAAACGAAATAATGTTAACACAATTGAATGTCTTATACACAAGTCACAGTTAGACAAAATTGTCCGTGCTCTAGACGGCAGCAAAACGAAACACTGTTAACAAAATTGAATGTCTTATTCACAAGCAATTTTTCTTTCACAAATGTCTGAATTGGAATGAATACATGTAACCGATTAAAAATATATGATGATATAAATAAAGCCACTGGTAAAAGTTGGCACTGATGATGAATAGACTAAAATCGTGTAAAAACTTCAATGAAAAAACTTCACAAATAATTAATTCACTGTTTGCTATGGTTTTAACACGTAGCATTAGATACGAACAATAAATCACTTGTATAAACTGCGAATAATCCAACGAAGAATAGAAATTCCACTATGGTACTATAATCCACCGCATGTTCCCTGCGTATTGCGCGCGGGTGTGTATATTTAATAAACAAAACCCTATTAGTTACAATTAAAATTGCAGTTCAAGAAATCTCAATTAAAACTGCTTGAAACTAACAGAGATTGTTTCTAAAATCACAGTTAAGAGAAATATTGTGTAAAAACAGAGTTAGATTATTTGACCTTAAAGAGCACCATATTTGTCAAAATTGAACATCGTTGGGTTGTAACGCGGAGCTGTGTGTTACAATATATCATAACAAGACAAATGTGAATGCGCTAGTAGCCTTTATTACTACCTAAAAATGTTTAACGTCAGCCGTTTTGAAGCAATTATAGAGACAAGTAATACATAGAAGAAGAAAATTATCTATCTTGGTTGCGCGCGCGGTTTATAATGGCTCCGACTTTGTTGAATACCGAATTTGAGAAAATTATTGCGGCCCTTCAAAATTCCATAAAGGAACTAAAGGAGGAGAACATCGCAGTTAAAAATAAGATGTCTGAGCTGGAGTCTAATGTCAGTAAACATGCAGAAAAATTAGATTTAGCGGAAAGGAAAAATGAATACTTAAGCGCAAAAATTGATTATTTGACCGTGGCGTTAAACGAGAAGGTGGATAAATTAAAGCTTGATGTTGTGCCATGGATTGAGCTAACTGAAATAACAGTAGATGATGATACATCAACAAAAAACTGCACTTCAGGAGATGAAATATTAAATATATTATCCAATGAAGTTTCTGCTAGGATTGGAAAAGAGAAGCAGTTAATATTATTTAATCTTAATGAAAATGCTGACCCGAATGATGTTGAGAAGTTAAATGATTTAATCAAAGATACGACTGAGGCTGAAATAACGAAATGCTACCGAGTTGGAAAAAAAACTGAACGACCAAGGCCGGTTGTGATAAAACTATCAAAGAGGCCGACAAACAAACAAGTGGAAGATATCAATAAGAAGAAAGAAGAATGTAATAACTTCCACAATATATTCATCTGCAGAGATAAGACATTTCTCCAAAGGAAATTGTCAGCAGCGAAGAAGTTGAAGAAGAATTTAGATAATGGATCAAGTAATCCGAAACAAGTTACTATAAAGGATGTGTCAGTTGATTCTAAAATCACAAATGACGGAGTATCAGTAGATTCTAAATTCATAAAAAACGGAGTAGCACTAATGAATATGGTGGACTGGTGCCTATATGATTCCAATGAGAGAGAGTCATGAAGTTGGAACTAGATCTGGACATTTGGCTATATCTCCTCTTTTGGTGCGGAATGTTGCGAGCAAGTTATTCTTTTTTTCGGAAATTTACAATATTTATAATAAATTGCCAAAGGGGCTTAGGGAAACGTGTCCATCTAAGATGTCTTTTAAAATTTTATGTACTGAACTAAAAAAAACTTTCAATCCTGCTGATATTTTTAATTTTGATTGTGATAATACATTTTCATGGTTGAATAAAAGACAAGAATAATTTTGATCAGCAACATAACTTTTTGAGATTTTTATTGCCAAGTTTTGTATTATTAAAATTGAATGTTATGCATTATATCACCATTTTAGTCAACAATACTTACAATCAATTGCTAGTAATGGCTCTCATATTTTGCATAATATTACACTCGAATTGTACCTTAATTTTTTTCTATTTTAATGATGAATCTATTACATTACAGCCGAACTTTCAGTACAGTACAACTTACAGTACAACTAGTGAGATTTACTTATCTACATGAGACTAATCGCACATATTTATGTGATGTGATATCTTTTTTATATTGTAAATTGTCCAATATTACTATCTATTTGATGGAACATGTGTGGTCTGAATCCAAATAAAGATATTCTTTTCTACTCTATTCTATTCTTTTCTATTCTATTCTATTCTATTCTATTCTATTCTGTTCTATTCTATTCTATTCTATTCTATTTTATTCTATTCTATTCTTTTCTATTCTATTCTATTCTATTCTATTCTATTCTATTCTATTCTATTCTATTCTATTCTATTCTATTCTATTCTATTCTATTCTATTCTATTCTATTCTATTCTATTCTATTCTATTCTATTCTATTCTAT
>JAQBSW010008586.1:0-33329 GCA_029291075.1 Eudiplozoon nipponicum
ATTGGCAGCCATAAGTTGGTATGGGCTCGCCTGTAGCTGTTGCGAGAAGAACGCCTAGCGACATCTCGGCCATTGAATCACCTTTGAGAACTGAGACTGCCGCACCTGTGTCTACGATGTACTCTTCGCCAGTTTTGAAATCAAGAAGGTGCAGAAGTTCGTTTGGCTGTTTGGCCGGGTCATGCAAACAAGTAGGCTGGTGATAGCGACCGGCATTGTCTGTTTGGTTCTCTATGTGAAAAATTCGGCGTGGACGAAAAGAGTCGACAGGGATGTCGGATTGTAGTTGGCTTCTTCCCTGTAGCGCCGTTGATGCCGTTGATGTGCATAAAGTACGGTCTTCTACTTCCTGCGCCAGACGTTTCCCGATACTGATGCACCCTTGTGCCTGCGGTCTGTTGTCCTCTCCGTCAGCTGTGGAAATTGACACTCATTCGGAAATTCTTCGGAACGACAAAAACAAACTAGCGACACGGAATATAATATTTACCTGATTATCGGGTTGCGATCCGATTTGTTTGCATCCGCTGTCTTTCTGGTTTTTGTTCCAAAATTTTCGATTTCCAGATACGGAAATCTTTTTCAATGGAAAGCTCATCACAATAAGTTGACAATCAATATGTCAAGTGGAAATATTAGTTTAAACTGCCACATTTATACTTGTTGTTAGATCTCTTATGCATAAAATGCTAGGAAAGTGTCTGTCAAATTTGTTTGTGTATATGTCTGCAAGCGTACGCCATTTCTGTTTGTATGTATTCTCGTTTGGTTTTGATTGAGGAGTAATCAACTATTGCACGTGTACACTCATCCCAGTGAAATGACAGCGATTTAGCAACATCTGACTAATCACTAGATAAGCGTATGCCACCTCTGTGTGTTTGTGTTTGTGTGTGTGTGAGTGTTTGCTTAAGACTGAGAAATAATCTGTTACATGTAATTAACGGCACGTGTAACAGAAATTCACATAAAACTAAAATGATAACTGTCATTTCCTAAATGCACACATCAGACCTATTTTTACACGTACTATCCTAAATGAAGTAATTACGAGTGGCATCCCGGAGAGAAGGGGGCGAGATACTGTGAATAAAGTAAATAATTTAGAGTTAGCAAAACGGAAAAGTATTCTATTAAGGTGGATAGTTAAAATAAAGATTAAAAGGGGGTCGTAAAAGAAGTTGAAAATTGTTTGATAAAGAAAGATGCAAATAAATGTTTGTTAAAAGATGCTACACTAACAACAGAACGTAAGATAAAAGATGAAATAAGATAACAAGTAATCAAGGATGAAATAATAAGTTAATCAAAAATTAATTGGGCGATATTGAATTACACACTCTCCACCTCTATAAGTTAATATCAGTCCAGTGTTCTTATTCTTTTACTTGAGCGAGTTTCTGATTCTGATTCTGATTCGTGCAATCTTCGTTTTCTACCATTATTTAGTGCTGTATTCCAAATAGGACCTAGTGATTTTTCTACGGCTGTTTCATTCATTATGTCATTTCTCGATTTAATTTCGATGGATTCTCTAATCAGTCTAGTCGATCTGCTACGGCTACTAATTGATATACGTCTGCACCCATCCCAATTAATTGTGTGTCCTGTCTCTACTCTATAGCGTGCAAGATCTTAAAATCGATGATAATAAGAAGCTTAAGATTAACAGATAAAAAACATAGAGAGATTGAATTAGGTAGACTGCGAGAAATATTCAGTGCTAATGGGTATCCTCTAAAGTTAATTGAAGTAACTATAATGAGCGTTATAGGTAAATTTAATCATGACTGGAAGTACGTGAAGTCAAATAAATCAAAAGATGACCGGAGGGTAATGTTTATACCTGACTCTAAACTAAGTAGGAAAATCAATATGGTAGCATCAAAATACAATATACGTACTATTTTAAAACAGACCCTTACCCTAGGTATTAAACTTCCCAACCAAAAGGAAAAAATAGAACCGTTAGACACATCAGGAGTATATGAAATTCCATGTAACGACTGTAACCTGATGTATGTGGGTGAAACCATGCGCCCAATTAAGGTTAGACGAGGAGAACATAAAACCGCATGCAAGTATGCCCATGTTAATAGATCAGATCTTGCACGCCATACAGTAGAGACAGGACACACCATTAATTGGGATGGGTGCAGACGTATATCAATCTGTAGCCGTAACAGGTCGACTAGACTGATTAGAGAATCCATCGAAATTAAATCGAGAAATGACATAATGAATGAAACAGCCGTAGAAAAATCACTAGGTCCTATTTGGAATACAGCACTAAATAATGGTAGAAAACGAAGATTGCACGAATCAGAATCAGAATCAGAAACTCGCTCAAGTAAAAGAATAAGAACACTGGACTGATATTAACTTATAGAGGTGGAGAGTGAGTAATTCAATATCGCCTAATTTATTTTTGATTAACTTATTATTTCATCCTTGATTACTTGTTATCTTATTTTATCTTTTATCTTACGTTCTGTTGTTAGTGTAGCATCTTTTAACAAACATTTATTTGCATCTTTCTTTATCAAACAATTTTCAACTTCTTTTACGACCCCCTTTTAATCTTTATTTTAACTATCCACCTTAATAGAATACTTTTCCGCTGTTTTGCTAACTCTAAATTATTTACTTTATTCACAGTATCTTGCCCCCTCCTCTCCAGGATGCCACTCGTAATTACTTCATTTAGGATAGTACGTGTAAAAATAGGTCTGACGTGTGCGTTTAGGAAATGACAGTTATCATTTTAGTTTCATGTGAATTTCTGTTACACGTGCCGTTAATTACATGTAACAGATTATTTCTCAGTCTTAAGCAAACGCTCACACACACACAACACAAACACACAGAGGTGGCATACGCTTATCTAGTGATTAGTCAGATGTTGCTAAATCGCTGTCATTTCACTGGGATGAGTGTACACGTGCAATAGTTGATTACTCCTCAATCAAAACCAAACGAGAATACATACAAACAGAAATGGCGTACGCTTGCAGACATATACACAAACAAATTTGACAGACACTTTCCTAGCATTTTATGCATAAGAGATCTAACAACAAGTATAAATGTGGCAGTTTAAACTAATATTTCCACTTGACATATTGATTGTCAACTTATTGTGATGAGCTTTCCATTGAAAAAGATTTCCGTATCTGGAAATCGAAAATTTTGGAACAAAAACCAGAAAGACAGCGGATGCAAACAAATCGGATCGCAACCCGATAATCAGGTAAAAGTTTTTTATGCTTGCCAAGTTTGTCTTTGTCGTTCCGAAGAATTTCCGAATGAGTGTCAATTTCCACAGCTGACGGAGAGGACAACAGACTGCAGGCACAAGGGTGCATCAGTATCGGGAAACGTCTGGTGCAGGAAGTAGAAGACCGTACTTTCTGCACATCAACGGCATCAACGGCGCTACAGGGAAGAAGCCAACCACAATCCGACATCCCTGTCGACTCTTTTCGTCCACGCCGAATTTTTCACATAGAGAACCAAACAGACAATGCCGGTCGCTATGACCAGCCTACTTGTTTGCATGACCCGGCCAAACAGCCAAACGAACTTCTGCACCTTCTTGATTTCAAACTGGCGAAGAGTACATCGTAGACACAGGTGCGGCAGTCTCAGTTCTCAAAGGTGATTCAATGGCCGAGATGTCGCTAGGCGTTCTTCTCGCAACAGCTACAGGCGAGCCCATACCAACTTATGG
The DNA here is from genome assembly GCA_029291075.1 of Eudiplozoon nipponicum. Taxonomy (NCBI): domain Eukaryota; kingdom Metazoa; phylum Platyhelminthes; class Monogenea; order Mazocraeidea; family Diplozoidae; genus Eudiplozoon; species Eudiplozoon nipponicum. The sequence continues at coordinate 3,731 of JAQBSW010008586.1, forward strand.
CTACCGCACACTCAACATAGGTCTACGACGTGAATTTTCCCACAACTTCATCATTGCCAAGGTCTCACATAATATAATAGGCCTTGATTTCCTTCTGAAATTTCGGCTCATTGTTGATCTTGCCAATCAAAAGATCATCGACCCCTCCACCGGACTTGAACAAAGCTTTTGGACACTTGCCTCCGAGCGTTTGGAGTTACAGGTCATTCAACCAACCCTAGTGCATCATTCAGCAGAGATATCAGCAGCTCTTCGAAAATACAAATCGCTTTTCGATCTTAACAAATCCGATCTGCGAGTCTCCAACACGATGCATCATATCGTCACAGAAGGACAACCTATTGCACTCAAGAAGCGACCACTGGCTCCTGCTAAGCTGAAAGCTGCCCAAGAAGAATTCTCAAGGTTTTGGAAGAGGGAATCATCAGACCATCGAAAAGTTCATGGGCGTCACCACTGCACTTAGTCTCAAAATCAAACGGATCGTACAGAGCCTGTGGAGACTACCGTAAGCTAAATTCAGTGACAAAATCTGATGCATATCCTATTCCAAATATCAACACATTACTTGAAAAACTCAACGGCAGCAATTTCTTCTCAGTAATTGACCTTAGACAAGCCTACCATCACATCCCGGTAGCACTAGAGGATATCGAGAAAACTGCTGTCATCACTCCATTTGGCCTTTTCGAATACCTTTACATGCCTTTTGGACTTAAATGTGCTACACAGACATTTCAAAGATTCATGGACAACATACTTCGCGACGACTCTGTTTATTGTATGTCATATCTCGATGACATTATGGTATTCAGTCCAGATCTAGAATCTCATGCGAAACATCTACGAAATTTCCTCTCGCGCTTATCCAACCACGGACTCAAGATCAACTGTGACAAGACGCAGATTGCAACTTCATCCGTCGACTTCTTAGGGCATCGTATCACGGCCCAAGGTATTCAACCGTTGCCGTCAAAGACGAATTCAATCAAGAATATCAAGTCACCAAGGACTTTGAGCGATTTGCAGAAAATCCTGGGAGTACTAAACTATTATCGCAAGTTCCTTCCAGGCCTTTCAAAACAACTTTATCCTTTGTGCAGGCACCTGCGGAACCGAAAAGGACTTAGCAAGAATTCCATCATTGCTTGGTCATCCGAAGACGAGGAATTACTTCGACTTGCCATCAACTCGTTAGCAAATGCCACAATGCTAACGCATCCAGATTTTGAAAAGCCATTTCTACTCACGACAGATGCTTCTGAATTCGCTATTGGAGCCACTTTGGAACAAGAGATCGACGGAGTTCGGAAGCCTATCAGTTTCTACTCGCGTACTCTCCAACCAGTAGAAACGAGGTACGACACTTTGGCCGAGAACTTCTCGCCATCCACGACGCAGTGCGCCATTTTATCAGCATCATTGGCAGTAGCAGATTTGTTGTTTTCATAGATCATGCACCACTAGTTAGCGCACTTCGAAACGCAACTTCATCTATCGCCAAGTACCCTGCCAGAGTGGAAAGTCAGCTTTCTCTTCGAAGCGAATGGCAATTTGACGTCTTTCACGTCAAGGGCAAACAGAACTTCATTGCAGATGCCCTGTCTAGGCCAGACGTCTCTCTACAACCACCTTCACCGTCACCATTCACTGTCAACTCCGTGGCACTCAGTGAACCTGCACTAACGCCAACTCTCCTGCGAACTGAACAACGCGGTGACATTCACATTCAAAGATCAATAGCCCGTCACCCAACCAAGTTCATATGCCGTCTGTGGGAAGGCTTACCAATTGTTTACTTCACGGGTACGCAGCCCAACAAGCCAGTTCTGCCGACCAGCCTTCAGAGGAAGGTTTTCGATTCAATTCACTCAATTTCTCACCCAGGAAGCCAAGCGACTGTCCGACTACTTACAGATCGTTTCTGGGGTCACAGACTTAGGCAGAATGTTAAACGATGGGTCTCAGAGTGTGCAATTTGTCAGAAAAACAAGATCACACGACACACTCGTTCTAAGTTGCAAAATTTTCGGTCTACTTCTCGCCTAGCCATCGTCCACATCGACATAGTTCATCTGACAAAGGTTCAAGGTTTCAGCTACCTTCTAACTATGATCGATAGATTTATACGGTGGCCTGTGGCATTACCTCTTGGCACCATTTCTGCAGACGAAGTAACTAACGGTTTTATCTCTGCATGGATATCCAATTACGGTGTTCCCAATGAGGTCATCACGGACAGAGGCACTTGCTTCTCATCTGATCGTTTCAAAACCACCTTGCGGTACATGGGATGCATCTTACGCCAGACGACTGCCTACCATCCCCAAGCTAATGGCATGGTAGAGAGAATGCATAGGGAACTCAAAGCTGCTTTAGCATCCTCGTCCATTAATGGCAACTGGTCGATGCACAACCTTTAGTTCTGCTGGCCATGCGTTCCCGTACTCGTGAATCCATTAAAACGTCTGCGTCACAACTCTTGTATGGTATGGATCTACGCCTGCCTAGTCAGCTCCCACGTCTACTACCGGCACAAGATGACCCACAAAACGAAGCTACCCGCCTTCGACTTCATTTCGGTAACATGTCTGAACAGCAGCCGAGACACACGCCTCGTCCAGTCTTCGTTCACCCACAGCTCCACAGCTGCAAGAGAGTACTCGTTCGCAACAATACTGCTGTTGCACCACTACAACCCAAGTATCGCGGTCCTTACCCGATTTTACTAAAACAGCCAAAATACTTCATCATTATGCAAGGCGCTACACTGACATCAGTAAGCATAGACAGGTTAAAACCGTTTATCGAACCACCTGATCCTGAGAGCGTTCAACCTTCTACACACGTCTCAGGCTCCGTCTGCCCACAATCTCAACCTGCTTTGTATAACGCGTAATTAATTTTTTTTAAACATTAACATTTAACTATAAAATTTTTTTAACTTTACGTTAATTTTTAGTAATTGTCTCACGTGGCATAACCACCTGTTCTTAGCAAACAATTGTGTAGCATTTTTGAACAGTTCTTTGGTATTATGCCATCTCTGAGGCAATGTTCGTGTACATATTTTTATGTAATTACCTTTGATTTTAATGTATATATTTTTACATTATAATGTATTTCTCACACATGAAATTACACTGCCTATTTTGGTATGACCAGCTACTTAGAGCTAACGCTTTCGTGTAGCAACACTAAGTAGTGATCAGCTTCATATCATGGTACAGGCTACTTTCAATGCATATCTCAACTTTATCTATTTCACAAAGACCACTCTACAAATGTCATGACTACAACGTCGAGCACTCTAGCTCCTTTGGTCGTATACAAACACATTGACAACGATCCAACCTGCTTAGGTTTTAACTTAAATCTGGCAAATTCAGAGGCGATTTACCTCGAAATCTTCACGCTGCGGCTCCAAAACTTACACTGCTCTATTTTGCCTCACGTGCTATGACTGTCCACTAGAGCTAACAATTTGTGTAGCAATTCCTAGTGGTTACCTGGCATCATATCATTGTTGAAGCAACCAACAAGTATATTTAAGCCCAGCACTTATGGTTCATCATATTTTTGCTTAACTTGGTTCGAACTCATGCATTTCTTATCTAGCCTCGCAGAGAGGAATATTTTTTTTCTTTTTTTCAGAGAGGAAAGTGTTGTAACGGCACAAATCAATCGCCGACATATTGCGTAAATTAAATTCAAATTTATTTACGTTGCACCAATGAGGAAAAAGCAAATTGCCGTTTAACCACGTCTAACCACGTTTAACCAATAGTATGCAAGTACACATATTGTATGCTATTTAAGCACGGTAATTTACCATGCAAGTCAGTTGTGGCATTTGCCTTCTACCTGCTTCACGCGTGTGCGTTCTGTCGGTTGTCAATACGTGTGCGCTCTGTCGGCTGTCAATACCTACTCATCCTGTTGCGGGATACCGGAGAGACGAGCCAATTGAGTGCAGGACCTGCAGGACACCATCCACAACGCGATCACAGCTCAACCACGGGAGCAACAAATCAACCAGAGTCCACCCAAGGCTCTAGGACATCTTCAACGCTGAAGAATTAAAGCGAACGCATTAAACGGCCCTCTTAAGGGCCCCCATATCAGTAACTAATCTCTATTCAGAGCTCCTTAACCGAGTTTGTAACGTCAAAATACTGCATTTCAGTCAAGTGTTTACATAGAAATATTGAATGCCTTGGCTGAAATTTCAGACCGTTCCTTCAAACAGATTTAAATCAGACATCCGTAATTTAAAATAGTAATCTTGGTCCTCTAAAAGGCTAATGCTCGTGAGAATTTTAAAGGACCATATTAAAACAGCTGAAATTAATTCGCCGACATTTCGTCAAATTTAAATTCAAAATTTAATATGCTGCACCAATGACAATGCACAAAACTCCTGTAATGGCTCAGATTATTTCGCCGACATATTGCCAAAATGAATTTCATTTTTAAACACGCTGTACCAATTACAACAAGAAAACTTCCGTTGACCAATGGCGTGCGACTTTGTGACTGAACATGTATATAAGCACTGCCAAATTATCACGCCACACACTTGACAATTATGCTCTGCACGGTACGTGTGATTACTGTCACTCTCTCCACTTGACTGTCTACCTACGTCGACTTCTGGACTTGCGTTTACCACGCTGTGTCATCTCGTCGGTCAGACTTCTACCACGACAATCTTCTTGAGCGTGCAAAACTAGACATACGTAATAGATTATCTATTAATCAGATTTCTACGTGGGCCAGACACCAGGGTGTTGCCGGAGATTACCAACTAGACAATTCTGATACTTAGAACAGCATCTTTCCCCTCCGGTTTCGACAGCTCTACTTATTCCGGTGCATCTGCACGAAGGAACAACAGCCAACAAGCCGGATTATACAACAAGTATCTAGAAGTACTTCTAGACAATGCACCACTACTTTTATATCACGGCATTTACCGATGATCGCTTTTCATGACCTGATGAGGACCACCCGCTGTTACTGGTCTCAGACAATTTCCTTTATTGTCTTCTTCTTATTAACGTCGCAAGGCATTTACTTGCAGCCAGGGCGTTTACAAATTGGCGACTGCGCGAGGATTCCTGAGAACAGTAATGTCTTTAGACTTGTTTTGATATAACAAATCTCGGCCCCAAAATTTGAAGAAAATAAATTTGTCTGTTATCTTTTATTGGGGGGGAGGTTACATCAAAATCAACGTTAGCAAATATAATAACATTTTTTTCGACACCGGATCATCCTGTTCTTCAATCTTGTTTGTGAATATTTTTTAGTCAGTCTTCTGTGGCTTTCTTTGAGAGTTTGTACAACACATAAAGCCTTCTTTTTGCGTCTCAGGCTCTATTTGCCTACAATTTCAAATGAAAAATAGATTGCTTTGCATAAAGTATGAGTGATAATTATTTACATTAACTTTTCGTTATTCTACTTATCAAATGATAACTATTTTGCTCACCATTTGCGCCCTATTTCACGCGACGTGATTTCTATGGATTTGCATGAATTATTACCTCTCTCACACTGACTTGTCTCACGTGGTATAACTAGCTGTTCTTAGCTAAGAATTGCGTAGCATTTATATGCCATCTCTGTGTCAATGTTCGAGTACACTTTTGTCTATATCATTTGATTTTTATTTATTCTTTTTTCACATCGTAATTTTGCAACGTTTTTCTCACAACTGAGCTCACACTGCCTATTTTGGTATGACCATCTACTTAGATCTAACGCCTGGTGTAGCAAAACTGAGTAGTCATCGAATTCATATCGTGGTACAGGCTATTATCATGCATATCGCCAGTTCATCAGTTACACAGTATACATTCACTACGAATAGTATGACCACAACGTCAAATTTTAATGCTCTGTACCAATAAAAACAAGCATATTGTCGTTGACCAATGGCGTGCGACCTTGCGACTGCACATGTATATAAGCACGATAAAATTAACACGCAACACACTTAAAAATTCTGTTCTGCGCGCTACGGGTATTTGCTGTCGTACCTCCATCTGACAGTCTACTTACGCCGACTTGTGGACTTGCGTTTACCACGCTGTGTCATCTTGTCGCGTAGACTTCACACACACGACAATCTTCTTGTTGCTGCATAACGTAATTATTATCTATTAATCGGAATTTTACGTTTGCCAGCCACAACGCTGTTGCCGCAGATCTTCAACAAGTCAATTCTGAGACTTCGAACAGAAACTCATCTTTCTGATTTCGACAGCTTTAGTTATTCTGGTGCATTTACACGAAAGAACACCAGCCTACCAGCCGGATCATACAGCAAGTGTCTAAAAGTACTTCTAGACACTGCAAACAATACTTAACTTTCACGGCATTTTCCGGTGAACGCTTTTCCGGTCCTCGTATCAGCCACCCACAATAACTGTTCTCAGACAATTTCCAGTAGTCTTCTACTTGTAACATCGCATGGCATTTACTTGCAGCCGACGCGTTTACTCTAACGTTGACCAAGTGCGTGCGAATTCACGTTTACACAAGCACAATATAATTTCAACTAAACAAACATTCTGCTCTGCTTGCTACGTGTGGTTGCTGCCTTTCTCTTGAGTGCTCTGACTATCTTTGCCGACTTTTCTGCTTGCGTTTACGACGCTGTTTCTTTAATTTGACTAGTCTTCAGTCACGACAATTATCCTTTTCCTGCACATCCCGTCAGACGTTATTGATCATCTATTAATCGTATTTTTTGTATGTTAACCAGCTTGATGTAACCGCAGATCTTCTAGAAGGATAGTCTATGCCTTTAATCGGCAACTAACACATCCTGCTTTGTCAATTCAACTTATTCAATTGCATATATTTAAAGGATCACCCGCCAACGAACTGAACAGAGAGAGCTAGCGTCTAGAAGGACTTCTGGACATCCAGACGCTGCTAACACACATAAGTTCTTCGGCATTTGCAGATGATTTTTTTCCTGGCCCTGTAAATGGCCTCCCACAGTAACAACACAATCTGTGTCCTCATTGGTCTTCAAAATAACTTCGCACGACACTTCCTTTTAGCCGGAGCATTAAAATTGTTGATTACGCCAGGATAGGAGAGCATTGCTATTGCTACAGCTTTTTTTGAAGTTAATATTTTACGGTGTGTCAGCATTAACCTTCTCAATGCCGCGTTTTGCGTACGCGGGTAATAGCTGTACACGGGCAGTTATACAAAGATCCGATTTTTCATAATTTCCAATTTTGTTTTGTCTTTGATCGGGTTGACTTGTTCTTACTTCAACTGGAAATGCCATTCTATCACATCTTTGTTTACTGGCGACGTTTCGTGCCTACTTTCCAGCACCATCCTCAGGCAACACAACACTGATCACAATAGCAGATTTAAGCAAATGTGGTAACCTCGTTCCAAAACCATTCTATTTATATATATATTTGACTCAACACTAATTTTAATCATAGAATTTGTCTCAGTAACTAAACTCAATATATTGTAACACGCGGCTCCGTGTTACAACCCAACGAAGGTCAATTTTTACAAACGCTGTGCTCTTTAAGGTCAAATATTCTAACTCTGTCCTTAAACAATATTTCTCTTAGCTGTGATTTTAGGAACAATCTCTTTTAGTCTCAAGCAGTTTCAATCGATATTTATTGAACTGCAATTTTATTTGTAATTAATAGTGTTTATATAAATAGAGAGAACCGCGCGCGATCCGCGAGGATCACGCGGTGGCCTATGAGTCATTGCGGATTTATTTCACTTAATTTAGTGTCCACATAGAAGAATGGATTAATAGTTTGACATGAACTGAAAATATTGCAAGTAATGTTTTTGCCTTCTCACATAAATCATCCGAAAAAGATCAGAGACTGATTAGACGCATGGGTAATAATAATAACCACCATTGATAAGTAGTAGGGGTACAAAATCACGAACAAGATAGCAACAGCGAAAAGTACCCCTACAATATAACTATTTATAATTAGCAGACCAATCATTACCTCACCTATACATCATCTCATCTGGTAAGCAGAATATTGTAGGGGAGAGAAACAGTATCGAACCTTTTGTTATTTGTTATAACTGTATTGCTACTATGTCACGGTAATCAAAAAGTAAAAATGATAAAACTAAAACCTTGACTATCATATACTGTATTTTATTTAAAGCCGGGAACTCTAATGTATACAATGGTGTATGAGGTATTGCGCACATAGCAACAAATTAGTTCAAATATGGAACAGCAAGTTACGTAGATGGATGGAGAGTGAATGTCATAGCGACGCTTAGGTGAACGATTAAAGAGAGAAAGATAGAGATAGTATGGACAACTAACGTTTTTCAAAAAACTAATCGTAAGCACAATGCGAAGTTAATCAACTATTAGAAATATTTGCATAAGAATATTTGCTCATATGACTAAAATAATTCATTATATCTATATACATATATATCTAAATATAATATCGTAACACCTTTATATATATATATATATATATATATATATATATATATATATATATATATATATATATATGTATATATATATATATGTACATTAGTAATAAATATTTATTAGGTTATGCACACCTTATATTAATATATAAAATACATATAAATATGTATAAAAACATATATACATATAAATATAAGCAACAGTTTGAGTTAAATGTCTTATATAATTCAATGCCGCGTTTTGCGTACGCGGGTAATAGCTGTACACGGGCAGTTACACAAAGATCCGATTCTTCACACTTTCCACTAACAAAAGGTTCGATACTGTCTCTCTCCCCTACAATATTCTGCATACGAGATGAGATGATGTATAGGTGAGGTAATGATTGGTCTGCTAATTATAAATAGTTATATATTGAGTTTAGTTACTGAGACAAATTCAATGATTAAAACACGTGTTGTGCCAAATATATATAAATAGAATGGTTTTGGAACGAGGTTACCACATTTGCTTAAATCTGCTATTGTGATCAGTGCTGTGTTGCCTGATGATGGTGCTGGAAAGTAGGCACCGAAACGTCGCCAGTTAACAAAGATGTGATAGAACCGCATTTCCAGTTGAAGTAAAAATGAATCAACCCGATCAAAGACAAAACAAATTTTTAAATTGCGAAAAATCGGATCTTTGTGTAACTGCTCGTGTACAGCTATTACCCGCGTACGCAAAACGCGGCATTGAGATTGCTACACATTGTTTACATAATACAAATCATTAAGCGAACTTTTGAAATACAATTTGTTATTTTTGGACGGGAATCTGTTGTGTGTATTATACAACCGATGTATGCACATCGAATACGCAAATATTATCACGGGATCAACCTGTCTTTTCCATCCAATTTAATAGTTGGCACGAGTTTTGAATATTTCTGAGTCAAAGCATTCAGTGGTTCAATCTTTGAAAAAAAGTTTCGCCAACATGTTTTTGTACCATATTCGGCGTTCAATTTTTGTTCAAGCAGAGGAAGCAAATTTTGGTAAGTTTTCTTTATTAGCATTTAAAATCTACAGGGCACGTATTTTTTAAAATAATTTTTAAAAAAAATCTCGTTTTGTGTCTTTAATTTATTCATTATAATGTCCTGTAAGGTACGTTCAAACATGAATATCACGAATTCTAAGTTAGCTCTTTGCCCATCCGCCGTACCCAGTTCTGATGAAGTTAGGCTAATCTCTTTAGAGTGATCTATTCCAAATTTGACTGATATTCCTGAAAGATATGTCATAGATACAACACATGCTTATAAATCCGCGGATCAACGACGTCTAAATCAGTATAAACTACAATCGAGACCCTCTTGATCAATCCTTCTTTAATCTAAAAAAATGTTGCTTTCATCAATAAAAATATTTCTATAAATGTTGAAATTCCTTGCATCATTCAGAGAATTTATAAAACGGATGCCAGTTTCCTTTCTTAGCCAACAGCAATCAACAACAAGGTAACAGTTTCTATTTTCTCACGCAGAGAAGAGAATAACTTTCAAACATCTATTGCTGCAGTTTATGTTGATTACTTTCGTCCACACATGCTATGTCACGAAGACAGAAATACCGATAATGGGATTTAAAATGTCCAGCCTATATGCCTTTATGACCTGGCCAAGCAACCCGATGAACATCTTCATACACGCAATTTCAAACCCGGAGAAGAATTAATCGTAGACACACGAGCAACAATTTCTATCCTCAAGGATGATTCAATGGCCGAGATATCTCTAGGTATTCTACTCGCAACATCTACGGAGAAGCCCATAACTACTTATGGTTTCCAGGATCGCTCTCTTAACATAGTTTTACGACGTGGCATTGTTTGCAAATTCATAGTCACCAAGGTTTCACATAAAATAGACCTTGGTTTCTTGATGAAAAATCATCTAATCACAAGATCTGGACACTTGCCTCCGAAAGTTTGGATTTACAGATCATACATCCACCTCTAGTGCATAATTCGACATAATTATCAATATCTCTTCGAGAAAACAAGTCGTTAAATATGTCAGTTAGTCAGAGCTACGTGTTTCCAGCGCGATGCACCATATCATCACAACAGACCAACCTATCGCACTTAAAAAGAGACAACTACACCCTGCTAAACTGCAATCTGCCCAAGAGGAGTTTTCAGGGCTATTGTAAGAAGGAATCATTAGACCGTAATTAAAATTCACGGAAGTCACCAGTGCACTTGGTTACCAAATTAAATGGATCATATCGAACCTGGGGAGATTATAGCAAGCTGAATTCCGCTGCATAACCCATTTCCAATGTAAACAAATTGCTTGAAAAACTCAGCGGTAACAATTAATTTTCTGTGATTAACACAAGACAAGCCCATCACCACATTCCGATAGTGACAGAAAATATTGAAAAAACTGCACTCATCACTCCTTTCTTCCTTTTTGAATACTTTTACATGCATTTTGATCTCAAGTGTACCACTCAGACAATTTAGAGGTTCATGGACGATATTCTCCGCTTTGATGCTGGTTACTATATGTCGTATTATGATGGAATAATAGTTTTTAGTCCAGACCTAGGCTCTCACGCCAAGCATCAACGAGATATCTTATCACAATTATCAGATCATGATTTCAAGATCAATTGTGACAAAATGCAAATTGCAACTACGTCCATTGATTTCATAATGCATCGTATTACATCTCAAGTTTTACAACCTTTGCCATGTAAAGCCAAAACAATAAAGAATATTGGGTCACCAAAGACTTTAAAGGAATTACAAAAAAGTTTGGGATTTCTCAACTGTTATCGCAAGTTTCTTCCCGACCTATCAAAACAACTTTGTTGTATCTGCGCAATCAAATAAGACTGCAGAAACTCCAATATTTCTTGGTTGCCTAAAGACGAGAATTTTCTTCGTCTTGCCATCAACTCGTTAGCAAATGCCTCAATTTTAATCCATCCAAGTTTCCAACGACCTTTTCTACTCACAGCTGATGTTTCTGAATTTGCAATTAGGATAACGTCAAATCGAAAGATCGACGGATTTCAGAAGCCTATTACATATTACGCGCATACATTACAACCAATAGAAACTAGATACGACTCCTTTGGTCGAGAACTCCTCGTCACACATAACACTGTGCACCACATCATCCGTAACACTTGCAGCATCCGACTTGTTATTTTTACTATTTTTTAACATAGTCTAAAACGCGACTTCAACCATTAAAGAGTGCCCTGCTAGAGTAGAAATAAAGCTGCCATATCTGGGTGAATGGAAATTCAAAATCTTTCATGCAAAGGGCAAACAAAATATTGTTGACGGACTTTCCAAGCAAGGCGTCTCGCTACAACCGCCTTCGCCTTCGCAATTTTCAGTAAACTCTATGACTCTCAGTGAGCAGGCAATAACATCATTCCTCATGTGAACAGAACTGCGTTGTAACACTCATATTCAAAGATCACTACCTCGTCATCACACCCAGTTCGTATTCCAACTCTAGGAAATTTTACCCATTGTTTATTTCACGGGCATGCAGACCCACAAGACTGTTCTGCCAACTATCCTCCAGAGAATGGTTTTTGACTCCATTAACTTTACTTCTCATCCAGAGTGTAAGTTAGTCAAACTTCATATAGATCGTTTCTGGGGTCATAGACTCAGACATAACGTTAAACGATGGATCTCCGAGTGTACTATATGCCAGAAAAATAAAATCACACGGCACAGGCATTTTAAGTTTGAATATTTCCCAACCACTTCGAGCATAAATATTGTCCACATCAACATAGTTTATCTGACTCAGGTTTAAGATTTTACCTATCTTCTAACTATGATTGATAGATTTACCCGATGCCTGCGGCTTTACCTCTGCACCATTTCTGCAGATGAAGTCACTATTGGTTTTATCTCTGCATGTATAGCACATTATGGTGTTCCAAATGCTGATATTAATGACAGAGGTACTTGCTTCTCATCCAATTGTTTCAAAACTAATTTGCAAGTCATGCGATGCGTTTTACGCCAGACTACTGCCCACAAACCCCAATCTAACGGTATGGTAGAAAGAATGCATATGGAACTCAAAGCAGCTTTAACATTCTCGGTTCCATAAATGGCAACTGGGTCAATGTATTACCTTTATTCCTTCTGGCTATACTTTCCTGTATACGCGAATCTATTCGAACGTCTGTGTCACAACTCTTGTATGGCATGGATCTATGTGCCTAGTCAGCTCCTACGTTTATTACTCGCAGAGGATGACCCACAAATCGAAGCATCACGCCTTCGACTTTATTTCAGTAATTTCTGCCCAGAACCAGCCAGTCTTTGTTCACCGGCAGCTCCATATTTGCTAGAAAGTTCTCGTTCGTAACGACGCTGCTGTTTTGTTCAAACAGCCTAAATACTTCATTATCATTCCTGGTGCGACACCTCAAATTCTTGCAATAAATTGCTTTCAATACGCGTAACTCTAAAAGCATTTCTCATTAATTTTGCGTTATTCAACGAATCAAATGTTAACTTTTTCACACCACTTGCGCCCTATTTCACCTGACGTGATCACTACATGAATCCACATGACTTCATTTTCATACTTACTTGTCTCACGTGGTATAACCAGCAGTTTTTAGTTAATAATTGTGTAGTGTCTTTTTCGTAATTGGTCGCCTCAAAATATACCGACCACGTTGGCTCAAATCTCATCAATCTGTAACTGTATATATCTGAAATAAATTAAAAGTGAACCGTAGGTCACTAAATGCTTTTTAAAGTTCACCATATGTGGACTAAATGAATGGATTTGTAGTGATGCAGATAGCCTTACCGGTGAATTTTACGAAAAATATGTTCGATTTCAGAGATAAAACTCTGGAAGGAATGTCCTGCAATATTATTATTAACGTTCGAAATTCTAAGAAGATATCATACGAGATGTACGGCACAAATGTGCTAATTGCTTCGCTGAGAGAAAGCAATTGCCTTTTCTGCACTATAAAATTTTTAGTTTATACTGACAAAATGTAAATACTTAATGGGTCCAATTTTTATATCAAGTTCGCAAACTTGATTATGTTATATTGTAGGAGTCGATTTCCGGGGGTTGCTATCTTGTTCGTGATTTTATACCCGTCCTACATATCAATGGTGGCTATTATTACTACCCGTGCGCCTAATCAGTCTCTGGTCTTTTTCGGATGGTTGATGGGAGAAGGCAAATACATCTGGTCATACGTATATTAGATATAATGTTGCAACTAGCAATATAATTCACAGTTAGTCCAAATTGAATATATGTTAGTCAGCTGTAAAAATAGATTTTTATGCAAAAATAGGTCTTAAACACTATTCACATTTAAACTAAATTTTCCGTCTTCTAGACGACAAAAGTTAAAATGATTTATGTTTATAAAGAAAAATGTTTTGCACACAAGTAGTTATTCTTATACTAATGTCTGAATTGAACTGCATTTATACCATCGACTTAAAACATATGATGACATGGAAAAAGTCATCGTTAAAAGTTATCATTAAAAATGAAGGGGTAAGCCCCATAAAGACTTCATTGACACACAACACATGATGACATGAATGGAATCAAGGTTAAAAGTTATCACTAAAAAAGGATATGAAAACCGTATAAATACTTCAATGAAAAAAACTCACGAATATTTAGTTCTTTGGTTGCTATAGTTTAATTCATGTCATTATTATAATCTATTATTCTCTGAAATTCGGAATGACACAGTTCTGATAACAGTAAAATTGTGAATAATCCAACTGAGCAAAATGAATTCACTGTGACACAATAGTCCGCCACGTGATCCTCGCGGATCGCGCGCGGTTCTGTTTATTTCATAAAACCCTATTAATTACAAATAAAATTGCAGTTCGAGAAATATCGATTAAAACTGCTTGAAACTAACAGAGATCGTTTCTAAAATCACCGTAAAGAGGACTATGGTATAAGAACAGATTTAGATTATTTGACCTTAAAGATCACTGTATCGAACATCATTGGGTTGTAACACGGAGCCGCTTGTTACAATATGTTATCACGGCCCCAGCAACCAATTTTCGTTTAATTTAAGTTTACAATTTCTGCCGTGTGCCATTTTAAACGAATTATAGGTTGCACTTTGAAAATTTGGACCTTAAAAAAGGAACCCATTATTGAATTATATACAACCGCGAATGTATATCATTTAGATCAAGCAGAACTTGAAATATGCAAACGCTACTTGGAAACAGATAAAAGGTTTTATACAAAACAGGATAAAAACTGTAGAATGAAATGTTTTAAAATATATTAGTGCTGTCTCCTGCATTATCTATGCTAGTAGACTACAGTTGTATCAATTCAAACCTTATAGTTAAGGTTTATAGTTACTGAATAAAAGTATTCCACTTGAATCAGTGGTCGGGTGGCTATATTACTCAAATATGAAATTCGTGGATCAGGATCTAGGTGCCGACCATCGAGGATCATTCCACATTTATGGTGAAGCTCGCAGAAAATTTTATACATTCACATTGAGTTGCTTATATGGCTTAGGGAATAACCTCCTAATAAGATTTTTTTAAATGTTATGAACTGAAATTGGTAAAATAACTGATCCTCCCGATATTCGAAATTTTGATTACGACAATAAGCTTTTGCGGTATTTTGTTATTTATCTTATGGATAAACCGTTATATTAACTGTGTTGTTCCACTGATAACACTATACATTATATCATAATTTTAGATACATTTTTAATAAACAATTGAAACGAATAATATGTTTCATAAGTCAAATATTTCAGTTCAATATACTTTGGCGGTTTTTCCAAGCCGATATTAATCATTTTTCTTTTGTTGAATAAAAATAGTTTTACAGTAGAATAGCGAATGGATGTCAATTATCTATTGATTTATTGTGAAATCTACGCAATGAGCACTTAGTAATTGTTTTTCTTCATCTATGCCACAAAATAATTTAACTCTCGAATATTATCATTTTTAATTGTTGTAAACATTTTTATGCGAAATAACTTCCCCGCTGAAATTCTGACCGTATATTTTAGAATATTTTTCGGTTTTACTGTCAAATGCTGCCTTGCTACAAATATTCAAATGAATAATTATCTCACAAAATATATGACCGATATTTGACAAGCACTATATATTTGTGTAAGTTAAATTTTTAAACAATTTCGCTGCAACAATTCATCTCGATTTTACATCAGCGTTGAATTTAGTGCAGAAATTTTTATTGGTTCTCGTTGAAAGATTTTAACGGTATAATTCTTGCCTTGCTTATTGTCAACAAGAGAAAAGAATTTTTGAGACTTTCTTTTTGTTTTACGGTTGTTTCCTGTTAGCCGTTGAGTTATTTAGTCCTCGGCAACAATTTAGTTCAACGAATTAAGCCAAAATGTGCAGTTTCTGATAAAATCTATTATATTTCCAAATGCTTAATCTGTGCCAGCAATATGCATTAAGCACTTGGTAAATGATATTTACAATTTACGGTGCTTGTACTGTTGAATTTTTTCATATTTTATTAACGTTACCTTTAGCGTTTTTGTATTAATTTTATTTATGCAGTTGTGGTCCTGTAAGCTTATAAATATGCCTGGTCAAATTATGGGTTTTTATTGTCTCGTGAAGGTTAGAGCTCATGAATTTTTTTTTCATGTGAGTAGATTGTAAGTTTGTTTCATTCTATGATAATGGAATCAACAAGTATCTGTACAACGTTTTCATAAAATGATTTCTTGAGTTACTGCAAAACATATGTCCGAAATTAAAGTCAGTCTAGAGGTTGCAAAATCCCATTGTTGGCCGCAGAACAAAGTAGAATCCACACTAGATCCCATAAAACTAGTTGTGCTCAAATAGACATGATAAAATTTGGACTTATAGATATTTTGATAGAACGGGGAAGGCGTTGGTACCATACAAAATTTATTGATAATAAGTTTAGGATTATTTTTATTAAAAAGCTACTATCGACTCACAAATTATTCACCAGATACTTTTTATCTTTAATTTTAATAGATGACCTATCACAAAAAAGTAAGCAAGAATTTCGTGTTTTGGAAACGAAGGTGGCAATATATCCGGCCGTAAGCCAAAAATCGGTAGACGACAGAATTTTCCTATTATATAATTCCATGTAAAACTTGGCTAAGGCTCTATAATAATTAATCGTGAAATGCAGAGCTGAACAAAATTAAAACAATATCTTATAATTAGAATATGACATGACAAAATCGGCGCCAATTGTGATCATCTCGATACGATAATCGTTGCTTTAATTTTAAAATGTTTGTTTATTCTTGTTATAATATATGCACGAGTCTAAAAATTTGTCTAACAATTTTCAATTTAATTTAATGACTGAAAAATATTTACGACGTAAAAACAGCGGATTTGGAGACTCAGGAAATACATGGTCGAGAGAATACAAATCAGAATCTCTGCAAATCACCGGCGCTTTACTGTAGGAAATTTGTGACATTTGATTATCTCCCATAAATTACTTTCGTTCAAGCAGGACATTATTTGTAGTCAATAATGTATACGATAAATTTAAAAGAAATAGGCAACCTATATGCATGCTTGTACTAGCAAACGGTTATTGTCAATAATATGGCCGCGAGAATAAAGAAATGGAATTGGGTAGATCGTAAACAAAGAGAAGTCTGTTTCAATTTTCAGTGGATATTCTATACTAAAATGTCTACAGAAGTAGGACTTGTAGCAGTCACGGTTGAACACGTTTCCAACTACAGTTACATCACTGCGCTATTAATCTTGATACAAAACGTGATTTGTTTCACAAATTGATCGTAGCGAAGTTCGTACATAAAGAATTAGACATTTTTTCTCCTTATTCACAATTTAAGTGGAGATTCATAAAACCAGAAGGCCATAGAAATATCTAACTTTATTAGATATCCTTTTTATCATTAACTTTAGAATTTTTGGAGTTGTAGTTGACACAATCTTTTTCAGTGGCTCCGTCGACCGAGATATTATCAGCTCTTAAATAACACAAGGACATGTACGAACTAAGCATACCAAAGTTACGAGTATCCCTAACGCCGCACCATATGAACCCCACAAGAACACATGCGGCGTTTAGGATGAAGTAAATGCCTCCGGAAAAATTAAAAGCTTCCCAAGAGGAATTCCAAAAATTACTTAAATAAAATATCATAATACAATGAATATATTTTTGGGTATCTCTGTTGCAACTGGACTCCAAATGCAATTGATTTTACCACACATTTCTTGATCATCATCAGCTGTTTTAAGCTTTGAAATAGTATGCTTATATTAATCTAATTCTAAGAACATTACTATAAGAACTAGTTGTAGCGTTTAGTTTTTGGCAATTGATCCTACGCAAGTCTAACATCTTATAAATTATATAAAAAGCGGTCAATATAATACCTATTTTTATGAACGGATAACAGTACATACAATTTTGTCTCAAGAGCGATACCAAAATGTTTCTGCAGTTTATTGACATTATTCAATACAAAAACATTGAATACTGCATATCACATGTCCATAAACTTCTTAGAAATGCTTCATCTGGCTTAACAGATCATCTATTAAAAACAAAGTGGCATTATATTTCACCGCAACGTATTCATTCATTGTCATGTAAGATCTATTCGATTAACACCCATATGCCGCATAAAACTATGAAATATTTGCAGAACATTTTAGTTCTCAACTGTTATTTAAAATTATATTTGAAAATTAATATATCTGAAATTCAAGCATCGACAAAATTGGGAGGAACTAAGCCGAAACGCTGAAATTTTTTTGATTTCATGCATTCAGTCAAGTCGCTGGCCAATGCAACAATACTTCTACCCTGCTCTTGAAAAATCTTTTACACTTTCAACTGAGGCTTCAGAATCTGCGTTCTGCACTTTGTTGATAAAAAAGTTAATCCATACACTGTAGCCAATAAATGTTATATATGCTTTATTTGGTAGGAATCTTTTTCTATTCATGACACAGTGCGCCATTTATAAGCAATATAGGGAGTATTAATATAATTGTTTTCACAGACCAATCTCTTTATTAAATTTTTAAAATTCGCAAAGTACCTCCGCTGTGTAGAATAACAAATTTAACACCTTAATCAATAGCAATCTGACATCTTCCAACTAAATGGTGAACAACACATCATTGCAAATCTCTCTTGCTGTAAGTAGCCCGGCTCTAACCGATTTTGCCTTCGCGATTCTCAGTTCATTACATGAATTTCAGCCTATTCTAATTGACGCCATTCCTTTTACGAACGGAAGAATACGACGACACTCATTTTGATTAATTTGTACCGTGCCATCCAACTAAGCTTGTATGCAAACTCTAGAATGTTTACATTTGAATATAGCACGTTTACGAAGATTAAAAATTCTGTTTCGCTTACCAACATTAATAAAAACGTATTTGATTATATACACTCTATAACTCACCAAGGAAGTATTGCAAATTTTAGGCTCATACTAGATTCTTTTGAATAAATTGCTTATGGTGTCATAAACTAGCAGAACACAGCACGAGAGGTTTCCATTTAAGCCACATACCACTCTCATTCTAAATTAGAATATTTTATAAATGATGTCACGACGGGCTATTGTCCACACTAACGTATTATATCCTACCAGAAGTAAAATTTTAAATACTTTCTAACCATGGTCGACCAGTATACCCAATGGTCTAGGGCATTTCCTCATGGCATCAATGATACAGATTAAGTCACTAAGTGTTCTTTCTCTGCATATGTGGCACATTATAATGCTATTAGCGTTGCTATTAGTGATGTACATACATGATTCTTCTGTGATCGTTTTAAAATAACATTGAGTCAGATAGGATGCACTTTACGCCAAAAAGTCGAATACCATCTACAGACAAATTGTGTGGTATATAGAATGCATAAACGACTAAAAGTTTCTTTAATATACTTGTTCATTAATGGCAACGGGGTAAATGTATTTTTTCATTGTGTTCTCGTATACGCCAATCTATTCGCATTAATGTGTCACAGCTTTTTGTTTGATATAGACGTATGATAGCAAAATGTGCACACTTTTTACATCCTACATAGTATAAATTAAAATATCCAGCTTCGAGTTTAAGACCTTATATCAGGATTTTGTCAGCACATCATCCGTGGTATGTTTCAGTGCATTCTATGTTTATCCATAACGCCGCAGCCGCAGATAAGTACATTTCCTTAACAATGCTGCAGAAGCACCACTACAATCGGTGCAGCATAAGTTGGCAAGATTGACTCAAGCTTTGCTAGTAGATCAGCGAGTGTTACCGGCTTATGTAGGCTGCAAGCATAGACAGAGACGGAGACATCAAGTTGGCAGCGAATGCAGGTAGCAATCAAGTCAGATTATGCTGCGTAGAAAATGTATTATGCTTATACAGATGCTTGTAACTCGTGGATGGTTAATGCTCAGCTTAGATTGCTTGCTTTTTAGTGGCTTAGTGTTGTGACCACCCAGCTGGATTGATGTGTAAGATAACGAAGTATATATATTGAGTAATTAATATGGTGGCCCTTAAGATTATCACAGGGACATTCACCAGCTAATGTTATAAAATGCTAGTGTAACTAATTAATGAGCCTCGCTATGTATGTCCCGTTTGTGGATTGATGATCCTCTGGGTAGATGCACGATAACAGGAAGACAAGAAGAATCCGAATGTAGCAATTTCGCTTACAAAAGAATCGATGACACTTACAAAAATGTAAAAGACCGACAAATAAATTAAATTTAAATGATTTGCCTCAAGACATAGCAACAAGAGATTGGTGTGACTGACGACCAGCTGAGTTAGTGAAACCGTGATGGTAATAAAGAAAATGTGACAGCAGGCATAGATAATCAGCGCAGCAGAAAGTCGACAGCAATAGCAGGCAACGAGCGTGGGAAATTCATTGCGCCTTTAAAGTTGCAGGTCGCACGCGATTGGTTTATGGCTTGTGCGCTTTCTCTTTGGTACATTACCAGTCAGTTAAATTACATATTTTATTGTGAATTAATTTGCTAGATATCAACGATATAATTTGATCCGTTATAACACATTGTAACGACACAAAGCAATTCGCCGACATATTGCGTAAAATAGATTCAATTGAATTTACGCTGCATCAATGAGAAAAAGGGTAATTTGCTGTAAACCAATGGTGTGCAATCAAAACTATTTAAGCACGGTGAATTTATTATGCAAGTTAGTTATCACGTTTGCCTTCTGCTGTGTGTTACTGTGACTTGTTGTCTGCAATTGTCACCTACGCTGATTTTTTGGGATTGCTTCACACACATTGGCAATTTCAGTCACGCCAATCATGTTGCTGTACAACTAGGGAGATGAGCCAGTTACTGTAGAACTTCAACAAGATTACTCAGCTAATTTCTCACCACGGATTTCAACGCCACAACAGAAGGAACCACAACAAAAATCAACCAGAGCTGGTCTCAAGTTCCGAGGAATACTTTTGGGTACTGCTTCACTAACTGACCTGCTCGGCATTTGTCGTTGAACGCAAGACCGGTCCTGTTAAGGGCCGTCAAACAGTAATAACTCAGCCACCCTGGCACGAAAACTGACTTTGTAACGTCATACGGCATTTACTTGATGCTATGGCGTTTACAACATTGGTGTTACGCTAAGTGTAAACGCGCCGGCTTCAAGTAAATGCCGTACGACGTTACAAACTCGGTTAAGGTGCTCTGAATATAGATTTTTTACTGATAGGGGGGCCCTTAAGAGGGCCTGGTCGTGCGTTCTCCTGAATTATTCACAGTGTGAAGATGTCCTAGAGCCTTGGGTGGACTCTGGTTGTTGTTCCTCCCGTTGTCGAGTTGTAATCACGATGTAGAAAAGCGTCGTTCAGGTTCTGCAATTAATTGACTCGTCTCGCTGGTTGTACCGCAACAAGATGAGTCACGGATGTAGCCAATTGTTGGTGAAACTATCAAATCACCAGCGTAGGTATTGACAGCCGACAGAACGCACATGGTTTGATAAACGGTTTCAACCTGTCTATGCTTACTGATGTCGGTGTAGCGCCTTGGATAATAATGAAGTATTTTGGTTGTCTGAGCAAAGTCGGATAAGGACCGCGATACTTTGGTTGTAGTGGTGCAACAGCATTATTGTTGCGAACGTGTATTCTCTTGCAGCTGTTGAGCTGTGGGTGAACAAAGACTGGACGAGGCGTGTGTCTCGGCTGCTGTTCGGACATGTTACCGAAATGAAGTCGAAGGCGGGTAGCTTCGTCTTGTGGGTCATCTTGTGCCGGTAGTAGACGTGGGAGCTGACTAGGCAGGCGTAGATCCATGCCATACAAGAGTTGTGACGCAGACGTTTTAATGGATTCACGAGTACGGGAACGCATGGCAAGCAGAACTAAAGGTAGTGCATCGACCCAGTTGCCATTAATGGACGAGGATGCTAAAGCAGCTTTGAGTTCCCTATGCATTCTCTCTACCATGCCATTAGCTTGGGGATGGTAGGCAGTCGTCTGGCGTAAGATGCATCCCATGTACCGCAAGGTGGTTTTGAAACGATCAGATGAGAAGCAAGTGCCTCTGTCCGTGATGACCTCATTGGGAACACCATAATTGGATATCCATGCAGAGATAAAACCGTTAGTTACTTTGTCTGTAGAAATGGTGTCAAGAGGTAATGCCACAGGCCACCGTGTAAATCTATCGATCATAGTAAGAAGGTAGCTGAAACCTTGAACCTTTGTCAGATGAACTATGTCGATGTGGACGATGGCTATGCGAGAAGTAGATCGAAAATGTTGTAACTTAGAACGAGTGTGTCATGTGATCTTGTTTTTCTGAAAAATAGCACACTCTGAGACCCATCGTTTAACAATCTGTAAGAAGTCGGACAGTCGCTTGGCTTCCTGGGTGAGAAATTGATTGAATTGAATCGAAAACTTTTCTCTGAAGGCTGGTCGGCAGAACTGGTTTGTTGGGCGGTGTACCCATGAAGGAAACAATTGGTAAGCCTTCCCACAGACGGCATATGAACTTGGTTGGGTGACGGGCTATTGATCTTTGAATGTGAATGTCACCGCGTTGTTCAGTTCGCAGGAGAGTTGGCGTTAGTGCAGGTTCACTGAGTGCCACGGAGTTGACAGTAAATGGTGACGGCGAAGGTGGTTGTAGAGAGACGTCTGGCCTGGACAGGGCATCTGCAATGAAATTCTGTTTGCCCTTCACGTAAAAGACGTCAAATTGCTATTCGCTTAGACGTGAAAACTGTCTTTCTACTCTGGCAGGGTACTTGGCGATAGATGAAGTTGCGTGTCGAAGTGCGCTGACTAGTGGTGCATGATCTGTGAAAACAACAAATCTGCTACTGCCAATGATGCTGATAAAATGGCACACTGCGTCGTGGATGGCGAGAAGTTCTCGGCCGAAAGTGTCGTACCTCATTTCTACTGGTTGGAGAGTACGCGAGTAGAAACTGATAGGCTTCCGAGCTCCGTGGATCTCTTGTTCCAACGTGGCTCCAATAGCGAATTCAGAAGCATCTGTCGTGAGTAGAAATGGCTTTTCAAAATCTGGATGTGTTAGCATTGTGGCATTTGCTAACGAGTTGATGGCAAGTCGAAGTAATTCCTCGTCTTCGGATGACCAAGCAATGATGGAATTCTTGCTAAGTCCTTTTCGGTTCCGCAGGTGCCTGCACAAAGGATAAAGTTGTTTTGAAAGGCCCGGAAGGAACTTGCGATAATAGTTTAGTACTCCCAGGATTTTCTGCAACTCGCTCACAGTCCTTGGTGGCTGGATATTCTTGATTGAATTCGTCTTTGCCGGCAACGGTTGAATATCTTGGACCGTGATACGGTGCTCTAAAATGTCCACGGATGTAGTTGCAATCTGTGTATTGTCACAGTTGATCTTGAGTCCGTGGTTGGATAAGCGTGAGAGGACGTTTCGTAGATGCTTCGCATGAGATTCTAGATCTGGACTGAATACCATAATGTCATCGAGATATGACATACAATAAGCAGAGTCGTCGCGAAGTATGATGTCCATGAATCTTTGAAATGTCTGAGTAGCACACTTAAGTCCAAAAGGTATTTAAAGATATTCAAAAAGGCCAAATGGAGTGATGACTGCAGTTTTCTCGATGTCCTCTGGTGCTACCGGGATGTGATGGTAGGCTTGTCTGAGGTCAATGACTGAGAAGAAATTGCTGCCGTTGAGTTTTTCAAGTAAAGTGTTAATATTTGGAATGGGATATGCATCAGATTTTGTCACTGAATTTAGCTTACGGTAGTCTCCACAGGCTCTGTACGATCCGTTTGATTTAGATACTAAGTGCAGTGGTGACGCCCATGAACTTTTCGATGGTCTAATGATTACCTCTTCCAAAAGCCTTGAGAATTCTTCTTGGGCAGCTTTCAGCTTAGCAGGGGCTAGTGGTCGCTTCTTGAGTGCAATAGGTTGTCCTTCTGTGACGATATGATGCATCGTGTTGGAGACTCGTAGCTCTGACTTGTTAAAATCGAAAAGCGATTTGTATTTTTGAAGAGCTGCTGATATCCCTGCTGAATGATGCACTGGGGTTGGCTGAATGACCTGTAACTCCAAACGCTCGGAGGCAAGTGTCCAAAAACTTTGCTCAAGTCCGGTGGAGGGGTCGATGATCTTTTGATTGGCAAGATCAACAATGAGCCGAAATTTTAGAAGGAAATCAAGGCCTATTATATTATGTGAGACCTTGGCAATGATGAAGTTGTGGGAAAATTCACGTCGTAGACCTATGTTGAGTGTGCGGTACCGGCAGCCATAAGTTGGTATAGGCTCGCCTGTAGCTGTTGCGAGAAGAACGCCTAGCGACATCTCGGCCATTGAATCACCTTTGAGAACTGAGACTGCCGCACCTGTGTCTACGATGAACTCTTCGCCAGTTTTGAAATCAAGAAGGTGCAGAAGTTCGTTGGGCTGTTTGGCCGGGTCATGCAAACAAGTAGGCTGGTGATTGCGACCGGCATTGTCTGTTTGGTTCTCTATGTGAAAAATTCGGCGTGGACGAAAAGAGTCGACAGGGATGTCGGATTGTAGTTGGCTTCTTCCCTGTAGCGCCGTTGATGCCGTTGATGTGCAGAAAGTACGGTCTTTTACTTCCTGCGCCAGACGTTTCCCGATACTGATGCACCCTTGTGCCTGCGGTCTGTTGTCCTTTCCGTCAGCTGTGGAAATTGGCACTCATTCGGAAATTCTTCGGAACAACAAAGACAGACTTGGCATGAATAAAATAATTTCTGGTGGTTATAACACCAGTTCCTTGGGGGATATTTATTAAAGGATTGCGGAGATCTCGATCGCCGCCTACCGTTATAATTGGGCTTAAGAACGAATTTGGGTCGAGCATTCACTTGATTGAGCTCGGATTTGGTAATGGCCAATCCTTCTAGAACTTAAGCCATGTTCGCCACTGTCCTCTCTAAAGAGGAGAGTCTATCATCTTGCGGGGGTGAAGAAAAGGATGATGGATTCACTTTGGGTTCCAAAACCCTATATTCTAACTCACATCTCTCAGATAAGTCATCTATAGAGAGAGTGTTGGGGAGCTGTCTGGCCAAGAGTTTTAATGTTTGTGGAAGATTGTTAATAAAAACAACCTTAGCCTCATGGTCAGAAATGTTGGTTTTATACCAACGTTTCCGTAATTCCCTCAATATTTCGATGGGGCCAAGATTTGGCATATCTAACTGCGCATATTTGTTTATTATCTGCTCAGTCTCCGTGGGCCCAAGCAAGGATTCTACTTCGTTTTGTAGGCCCAAAATGGGATTAGGTAGCTTCCTAATGGCCTCAAGTTTAGGATAAATCCGTCGCTGCAATTCAGAAGGTAGTTTAGCAAAAACCTTCGACAGTTTTTGATGACTGTCATAATCAGGAAACGGGGAGAAAGCGGAGTCTACGCGCATAAAGAATAGTTCACTATCTCCATCCCAAACGGGAACATCAATATCCAAAATTGGACCTGACATTCTAGCAATCTTACGGGATCTTAAAAGCATAAATTTATAAGCAATATGAAAATATATAAATATACTTTAACGAAACGCTTAACCACAGAAAGGCCTCCGCAGGTGAATGAGCGCAGAACAAGAAGCACGTCACAGTTACTGCTTCCAAAAATTGAAATTATCGGCAATTGAGCCTGTCGAGTACGTACGGTACCGTTTTGTACGTAGGAATGATGAGACAGAGGCCCCGTTGGCCTTTGATGCCTATGTATTATTATTATATCCCCCAAAAAAATTCAACACAAATCCATGAATATATATCCAACAAAATTCCCAGAAGACCACGATCAGGGTAAAGAAAACGCAAATGTTAATCGATTTTTATCCCAAATAAATGAAAAAGGAAGTCAATTTTATTTATACCAAAAAAATCAGAACAATAATCAATATCCTGGCGCGGTCGCCAATTTTGTAAACGCCCCGGCTTCAATTAAATGGCGTACGACGTTACAAACTCGGTTAAAGTGCTCTGAATATAGATTTGTTACTGATAGGGGCCCTTAAGAGGGCCTGGTCGTGCGTACTCCTGAATTATTCAGAGTGTAAAGATGTCCTAGAGCCTTGGGTGGACTCTGGTTGTTGTTCCTCCCGTTGTCGAGTTGTAATCACGATGTGGAAAAGCGTCGTTCAGGTTCTGCAATTAATTGACTCGTCTCGCTGGTTTTACCGCAACAAGATGAGTCACGGATGTAGCCAATTGTTGGTGAAACTATCAAATCGCCAGCGTAGGTATTGACAGCCGACAGAACGCACACGCGTAACGCAAAGCAGAATGCAAATGCGACAACTAACTTGCATGGTAAATTGCCGTGCTTAAATAGCATGCCATAATAATATATGCCTACTTGCACACCATTGGTTAAACGGCAAGTTTCGCTTTTTTCTCATTGGTGCAACGTAAATAAAATTGAATTTTATTTACGCAATTTAATTTAACGATCCTACGCGCGCGGTTCGAAATGGCTCCAATTTTGTCGCATTCTGATATTGAAAAAATTGTTATGGATCTCCAGAACTCAGTGAAGGTATTGAAAGAAGACAACAACTATTTAAAAAATGAAGTGTCTATATTGAAGAATGAGGCTGTTGTGAATGCGATGAAATTGGAACAGGCAGTTAAAAATAATGAGACTTTAAGCGTGCGTATAGTTGAACTGAATGAAGCGTTAAACATTAAATTAGACAAAATACAAATTGATGTTCAGCCTTGGATTGAATTGGCTGCTATAACAGTGGAAAGTGATACACCTGTTAAAAATAAATCATCTGGCGAAGAAATATTGAATATATTGGCGAACGAAGTATCAGCGCGAAACAGCAAGCAAGATCAACTAGTATTATTTAATCTTGCTGAAAATGCTGAGGTTAACGTTGTCCAGAAATTAAATGCGTTAATAAAAGAAGAGACGCATGCGGATATTGCAAAATGCTTTAGGGTAGGTAAACGATCGGATCGTCCAAGGCCAGTTATTGTAAAATTATCAAAACGCCAAACAAATATGCAAATTGAGTCCATCAACAAAAAGAAAGATGAGAGTCTGAGTTTTCGCAGCATTTTTATTGGTCGGGACAAAACGTTTCTCCAATGAATGTTGGCTAAAGCAAAAAAGTTAATAAACAACCAGGAACGGAAGCTGCTAACCCCTGATCAAGCAACCTCTGAGACCGCAACATCAAAAAACGATGTATCATTAATAAATGTTGTGGACAGCGGGGGGAGAGGAAGAATGGCCTCAAAACCTGGGAAACGCATAATAAAGAAGCCAACAAAGCTGAATCAGTAAAAGTTGATTATTGTTTAGATAAGTCGTGTTCCACATTTACCTTATTTTATGCTAACTTTCGAAGTGTTAGGAACAAAAACTTTTTGCTTTGTAATTTTATAATAAGTAATGATTTTGATTTTATAATTTTATCTGAAACCTGGCTTAATAATGACATAGAAAACCATGAATTTGATATTCCTCACTATTCTTTATTTAGAAAAGACAGATCGCTGGATAAAAGAGGTGGAGGAGTACTCATTTATAGTAAATCTGTATTTAAGGCGAAAATTCTACATACTAGTGATGATAATGCTATCATTGATTTCTTATCTATACAATTTGATAATCTGATCTTAACAGCGGTTTATAGACCGCCGTATGCTACTTTATTTGATGATCAAACATTTACCAATTCTTTTCAATCTATCTTTGACTGCCATGGCTATAATGTAGTGGTAGGTGACTTTAATAAGTTACAGGACTGTGAAATAACCAATTTTTTTTCTAACCATGATCTCAAGCAGATTATAAATGAATCAACTAGAGGTTCGCAATGCTTAGATCATGTATACTTAGAAACTGAAATGGTGAAATCGTACAGTTATGATGTTGTTAATTATTTCAAAGAATTGGATCACAAACAAATTATTCTACAATGGAACATCTTGAGTAGCAAAACACAGAAACTAAATTTTGAAAATGCACACGTGCACTGTTCCAGAATCAACTGGAATCTTTTTAGAGAATTAAGCTTACTGATTGATTATGGAAGTTTTTATTTCTTGAACACTGACGAGTTTGTTTCTTCTGTTTCATCGTTATTATCTATTTTATTTCAGGCATCTACGTTTACGGACATTATACCGAAACGAATTAATAGGAAATTGTGTAAACTAAGAATTAAACGAGATAATATAATAAAGTGTAATCTTATCAATAGTATTAAACAAATGAGGTTAGATCTCATTGATAACGAAATTAATTCATCACTGCTGATAATTCGGCAAAGATCAGAACGAATTATTTTGGCCAAAATGAAGAGTAATCCTAGACTAGGATACAAACTCCTCACAGATTATAGTAAATATAAGGAAAAGTTAAAGCTTATATTACCTGTGGATAAAACTGAGCACGAATTTCTCTGTGAATTGGATGATGTTTTTGGCAATTTGATATGTAATCCACAGAATAAAAGAAATCTTATGGAAATACCTGATCCTTTGGGAGACCAGGAATCAGGACTTGTTATTGACAGTGATGAATTGATAAAATTGATGTTAAAAATCAAATCAAAAAACAAAAAGATCACCTTGGTATTTCGATTGATAATCTGATTCAATTACCCTTAAAATTTAGGAATGTGCTCTGCAACTTTATAAATAGAATTTTGAAGAATGGGAAATTACCAATCGATATATTAACGATAGTAGCAAAGCCGTTGCCAAAAGTTAGTAAGCCAACGTGCGCCAGTGATTATAGATTAATCTCTATTATCCCTTCGTTTTTGAAGATAATAGAACGATTGATACTAGATCATTTAGAACGTATGTTACCGGCTGATTTTGACCTATGTCAACATGGCTTTACGAAAGGTAGATCGACAACTACTAATATGCTTTCCATGTGGAAACATGTAATCACATTAGACGAGAATAAGTTAGATGCATTAATTGTATTTATAGATATCTCAAAAGCTTTTGACTCTATATCTTTTGATGCTATTTTGAATGCGATTAGTTTGTTGAATATTGATCCGAATATTTTTAGATTACTTAAATACTATCTATATAATCGACGAATGAGTATTCAAGTAAACGATTTGATATCAAAATCGAAAAGAGTAACGAGTGGAGTTCCACAGGGATCAAGCTTGGGGCCAATTTTATTTATAATTGTATTTGCAAATTTGGAAATTAAGATCCTTAACGGTCGAGTTTGCAAATTCGCTGATGATTTAAAAATAATCTTCCCAATAAATCCAGAGAATGTCGAATTCTACAAAAATAATGTGACATTAGGTTTGTATGATTTGAGTAAATATTTGATCACACTAGGGCTGAGAATAAACAATAAAAAGACAAAAGCTTTAAAAATAGGGAACAGAACAAACTTTAATTATGTTTATTTTCATGATGCTGTTATTAATGATGTGTTTGAAATTAAACTTATGCAAGAAATTAAGGATTTAGGCATAACTATTCAATGTACAGCTTCTGCTGAGAGACATATTGAAAGTATAGT
>JAQBSW010008587.1:0-33319 GCA_029291075.1 Eudiplozoon nipponicum
ACATATGTATGTAATTATTGAACGAGCTTATTATATAAATATGGCAACCTTGATTACAGTATTTGTTATCAATACCCGCGCAAACTATAGTAATTTACTTATATAATGGCTCAATTAATAATATCTTCCCAATGTTGTAAGGTGTCTGTTAAATAATTAGCGATTCGGGATGGTTAGTTGGAATTTTTTGCATATAATCTCCATCTAATAGAAAAAAAGAATAAACGAATTACATTAGTTAGTATATAAATTAAAATTGTGTCTAGTTTGCGGTAGAGTGAATCAGTGGTTAGAGCAATAGATTCCATTGAAGGTGTGCCCGGATTCCAGCGCTGTCCGCGGCAAATTCGGGCCACTTTATGATGAGTTTCCAATAAGGATGAATACGGCCTATTGGGTGAATTACCTTCTCTACATTATACAATTCATAGTTTAAACTGACAAATGTATATTATAAATGGGTGAGCTGTCTATATAAAAATCGCAACCATGATTATAGTAATCTTTATCACTACACGCGCAACCTATGGCAGTTTACATATTAAAAAATGTTCATTTTAATTCAACTGCCAAATTTTCTGTGTTGTCTGTTTAATAAGGACCGTTAGGGGAAGGTTAATTGAAATTTTGATTCTGAATGGATGCCATATGAGCTTCATTTAAAGATAATAGTCCTATCGAGTTACATCAGTTAGTATATAGCTGTACTTGTTGATATCATCAAAAGGACTAAACGGATCTTTTGGATGAATTGCCCATTTTACATTACACAATGATTGGATTATACTGACTAATGTATGTATAGAATTGCGCAAGTGTGCATACCGAGGTCGCAAACGTAATTTAATTAATTGTTTTCATTGCTCGCGCAATCAATATTCTTTTACTTATATAAATGTCTAAATTAATGGCATTTAAAATGTTAGCGTGCTGTCTATCGGAATTTTATGCCTAAATTAATGTCATTTAGTTAATATATAAAACTGTCTAAAGAATGAATATCCTTTTGTACATTTTTCAATGTTTTAATTAAATGTATTCAATTCTCCCGCAACAAATATTAATTTATTTTACCAGTAGTCGAACAACATAACAAAACTACCGCCAGCCACAACGCACTAACGCGTTTCGACATTCCCTGATCATCATCAGAGTGCGATGGCAAACTGATTATCGAAGATCAAACCGCATTTTAATATATAAAGAAAATCAAAGTTAGATATGCGGCTCTCACATCTAGCAATCTCAAAAAATTGAACATGACTGGAAATGTGGGACACACAATTTCTATGCAGTCACGAAAATAATTGTTTCCAGCTTTCTCCACATATACATATATACGTAATACAATTTAAAAATAATTGATTACGTGGGTGGCGGTAACATTTCTTAAGCTCGGAAACTTGACTTAAAGAGTTTATACCAGCACCCGCGCAAGAATAATTGTTAAATTTTATTGCCTATATATGTATAAGTGGCGAAAGCTGCAAACATTGCATAGAAAATGTGTAGCGGACATTTCAATTCAAGTTCAATGTATGCAAGACTGCTAGAGGTGAGAGCCGCATATCTAACATTGAATTCTATATATATTCAATCCGGTTTTATCGTCGATAGTCAGTTTGCCGTCGTACTCTGATGATGAACATGGAAGGTCGAAACGCGTCAGTGCGTTGCGGCTGGCGGTAGTTTTGTTATGTTGTTCGACAACTGGTTAAATACAATGGGATTGGTGGTTACTTCAAGCACGCAATCTTGATTTAAAGAATTGTTACCACCATCCGCGCAATCAATAATTGTTAAATTGTATTGCCTATATATGTATATGTGGCGAAAGCTGCAAACAGTTAATGTTTGTGACTGCATAGAAGCTTTGTAGCCGACATTTCCAGTCAGGCTCAATGTATGCGAGATTGCTAGATGTGAGAGCCGCATTTCTAACTATGATTTTCATATATATTCAATTTGGTTTGATATTCGATAGGTAGTTTGTCGTCGTACACCAATGATGATCATGGAGGGTCGAAACTCGTCAGTGCATTACGGCTGGCGGTAGTTTTGCTATGTTTTTCGACGACTAGTTTAATACAATAGGATTGGAGTTTAGTTCAAGCTCGCAAACTTGGTTTAAAGAATTGTTACCACCACCCGCGCAATCAATTATTGTTAAACATTCATTTAATTATATAAATTTCTAATTCAATAGCGTTTACAATTTTAGTGGGCTGTCTGTTGGAATTTAATGTCGAAATTTATATCCTTTAAGCTATATATAAAGGAAAGCCAAAACCAAGAAATATTAGCTGATATATATCTGCAAATCGTATTTATCTCAATTCAAGGTGGCTCAATGTTTTTAGCAAAAGATCCCAAGACAGAAATGCACTAGTTCTTGTCCTCTCGATTTGTACATAATGCGAGGAGATCCGAATAATGTCTAAAGTTTTCTAATTTATGAATTTCCTTTTCTACATCTTTCAATGTTTAGATTATAGAGGCAAATGTATGTACATATTGGGACAATTTTTTATTTCGACATCGAATTTTTATTCAAGTAGCTCT
This sequence comes from Eudiplozoon nipponicum, assembly GCA_029291075.1. Classification (NCBI taxonomy): domain Eukaryota; kingdom Metazoa; phylum Platyhelminthes; class Monogenea; order Mazocraeidea; family Diplozoidae; genus Eudiplozoon; species Eudiplozoon nipponicum. The sequence continues at coordinate 2,563 of JAQBSW010008587.1, forward strand.
TATCGCTTACCGCGCAATTCATTTTCATTTCAATATGGAAATGTGCAATTCCATTCCATGTCCGCATGTAGCTTGGTTTGTATTCTTTAATGAGATATTGACTCAAGTTAGCTCCAACCTGTAAAATTAGAGGCATGTCTTTTCGGCTCTACCTAGAGGAAATTCCAACTAATAATCAAAATTTGTTTTATAGTTGCAAACACTATGCAATTCGCGCAATGGTGAATCAGCCATTAGAGTGAAGTATACGAAATAAGACATGCACATTCTCGAGCACTTAACGCCACAGATATTTCGCTGTACTTATTGAGATCACCATAAGGAGTAAACGGATCTACTGGGGGAGTTGCCCATTCTATATAACACAATACTTTTATTATACTGACTAATGCATTTATACAATGGGGTGGGTGAGCATTCCTAGTTCGCAAATATGATTTAATTATTTGTTTTCACTGCTCGCGCAACCAATGTTCGTTTGATTATATAAATGTTTAATTCAATAGCATTTACAAAATTAGCGTGCTGTCTGTTGGAGTTTCGTATCTAAATACATGCCATTTAATTTATATATAAAGGAAAAGCAACCAAAGAAATACTAGCTGATAACTGCAAACACTTAATAATTTCAGGCAAGGTGGCTCAGTGGTTAGAGCAACAGATTGCAAAGCAGCGATGCACAGGTTCACATCCTGGCTTCCACTCGTTTTGGACATCACCCGAGGTGATCCGAATTAGGTTTAAAGCGGTCTAATACATGAATTTCCTTTTTTACATTATTCAATGCTTAGTTTGTACAGGTATATATATATATATATATATATATATATATATATATATATATATATATATATATAATGTGACAGTCTCTTATATGAACATCGAAAATTGATTCAAGTAGCTGTTATCGCAGCCCACGCAATCCATGTTCATTTATATATGAAAATGTTCAATTCCATTCCATGTTCCCAGATAGCGTTGTTTCTATTATTTAATGAGTGATTGACGCTGATTAGCTGGGACCTGTGAAAGTAGAGGCATGCCATTTCAACTCTTACTAAATAATATACTAACTAATAAGCATAATTTGGTTTATAATTGGAAATACTATGCAATTTGCGCAATGGTGGCTTAGTGATTCGAGCAAAGTGTACGAAAGGAGATTGCACATGTTCGAGCCCTTATCGCCACAAATTTTCGGCGATGCATGTTGAGATCATCATAAGACTAAACGAATCTATTGGATGAATTGCCTAGTCTATATTACACAATGTTTGGATTATACTGACTAATTTATGTATATAATGGGGCAGATGTGCATATCAAGATTGCAAACATGATTTAATTATCTGTTTAAAATGCTCGCCTAGCCAATATCCATTTAATTATATAAACATCTAATACAACAGAATTAACAATTTCATCGTGCTGTCTGTTGGAATAGATTATCTTCCTGATTAGAGAGAATGCTTGGCGAATGTTCAATTTCTTTTAAATGTTTTACTTTATTTTTATGCAATATCTCAATTCTTCTTTTCTAATTTTATAGTCCATTTAATTTGGTTTCCATATAAGTAAAGTTGGTAAGCGCGCTAGTCTTTGGAATAACTTTTTCATATTTTGGAATAATGGTAGTGCATTATTAATGATGCCAGGCTTTAATTTCGACGTTTTTTTCGTAAGTCTGTTTTATGTGTTAGAGAAAGTTTGTTAGTGTTGTATTCTCGTTATTATTGAGCATGCTGAGGTTTAATATAAAGATTAGTCTGTCGGCATGTCTAAATTTTGTGATACAATTTCTAGTCGTGAGTGCATTGATTTTAGTGTGACAAAATGTTTTGTGTGATCGGAATATAGCATTTTAATTTAGTGTCTAATATCAATTTCGATGTCATCATCAGTGTACACGAGGCTAAGGTAGCATTTAAATACAGGCTTAGTTTATACGTAAGTGTATGAATGGATTATAATGTTTACTACAGAAATCTAGCATTTAGACATAGTAAAGGTAGTTTTGCTGTATCTAACTTTGGAACTGATCAAAATGAGATGAGCCCCAATTGCAATTGGGGTTTGTTTTCGTTGCCTACAAATTGAGTTTATGTTGAATCTTCTGAGTAATTACTGCTGTCTATAAATATGCATATTCAATGGAATGGTTAGTTGGTATAACGGAGTCTTAATGATTTTGCTGTGTTTTATTCTTGAAATTAGTTCAACCGTGTCATATTTCGTTCAGTTTAATTGAATATTGAATTGAAATAAATATCTTCTATTCTAGCATATTATATTAAATTCAATTCAATTCAATTCAATTCAATTCAATTCAATTCAATTCAATTCAATTCAATTCAATTCAATTCAATTCAATTCAATTCAATTCAATTCAATTCAATTCAATTCAATTCAATTCAATTCAATTCAATTCAATTCAATTCAATTCAATTCAATTCAATTCAATTCAATTCAATTCAATTCAATTCAATTCAATTCAATTCAATTCAATTCAATTCAATTCAATTCAATTCAATTCAATTCAATTCAATTCAATTCAATTCAATTCAATTCAATTCAATTCAATTCAATTCAATTCAATTCAATTCAATTCAATTCAATTCAATTCAATTCAATTCAATTCAATTCAATTCAATTCAATTCAATTCAATTCAATTCAATTCAATCAATTCAATTCAATTCAATTCAATTCATTCAATTCAATTCAATTCAATTCAATTCAATTCAATTCAATTCAATTCAATTCAATTAATTAATAATTCAATTCAATTCAATTCTCTTCTATTCTTTTGTAAAGGATAGTGTTCGGTTTCAGTTAACTGCACTTAGTCCCGATGTCAGAGAGCCCTTTCTGTTTCGGTTCGTGTTCCATCTGGATTTGTCTTACAATATATAATGTCCTGAATTGATTTGGCGAAAGCACATAAATTTTACCTTCGTACTCTTAATGATTTTAACAAGGCTACGTTTTTTCACTCTAGCGAATTAGTATAGTCAGGAACAGGCGGTTTAGTCATTCTGTTTTCGTGCGAAATCTTTAACTAGATTCATATAGCAGTGTGCAGTGTTTCAGAAGCATACTCTTTCTATTTGCACACTATATAATTGATAAAGTAAAAGATCGTTCTTAGGAGTATTTGTAGTAATCTTGAGGAAACATAAGGCTTTAACGTAGGAGTCACATTTTTGCCTTACACAATAGATGCTGCTTAGTACAATGCTTGCATGGCAAACAAATATATAAGCATTAGCCTGAATATTGTTACATGTGATTACGTTTACATTATATTTGTAGGTTTAAAAACACACTCAGTTTTACATAATATTTAATATACTAATTTATTACAACTTCTTTCAAGTAAATATACAATATGTGTCACTTATGTATAACGATGAACCTCTTCCGAGACTTATCATCAGTAACGCAGAACGCATATGACTATTCTTTGGCTAGCGTGCGTTCAGAACCATCGTTTAGCACTCACAACGGAGAATCAGGATTACATGGTGGTATGGCAGTTGCAACAGATTTTTTTCCACCCCACCACCATGGGCATCTCAATCATGCTCATATGCATCATATTGAACATAATAATCAGAAGTATTCGCAGCATAGCAATGGCTCCCATACGACTCTTGCGCCTCACAATGGGACACTGCCTAGTATTCGTGTGCTGGATGTATGGGGCCATAATTTCAATGAAGGCATGCAATTAGTCCCAAAATTGCTTCGAGATACCCGTTTTGTTGCCATAGACACAGAGTTCCCTGGTGTTGTCGCGGAGTTATTCGGTGACTTTGCCAGGAACTATGATCTGGCTTATAATACTATCAAAGTAAATGTAGATATGCTGAAGCCCATACAGATCGGATTTAGTTTTTTCAATAAAAATGGAAAATGCATCGACCAAATTTCCACTGTGCAGTTTAACTTAAAATGGGATGTGAATTTCGAGGTACACGAAGCTGATTCTATTCAACTGTTGAACAAATCTGGTTTTGATTTCAACAAGTTAACATATCACGGCATTGAACCACATAAGTTTGCAGAAACTCTCCGTACAAGTGGTCTTATGTTTAATGATGAAATGACATGGGTTGGATTCCATAGGTAAGTTGTTCGGTTACCGATCCCTAGATCAGTTGGTGAGGGCACAGTATCATCATTTGTCCCGTCAAATCCAATAAAGAGCTCAGATGATGGCGCGTGCTCTAGCTCCTGGTGAAAATTAGGCTGAGAATTCTCAATTGGTTCGAATATACCGCCAAATCTTATTCTAGCCATAAATACATCGTCATGAGCGTCATTGTTGAACGCTTTTGGTACGTACAGCTAAAAGATTAAAGAAAAAAATATTCCCAAATTATAAAATGCCTTTTATATGATGAATTCGTAATTCCACAAAATATGATTAATCTGCTATTGATTGACATGAGCTCAATATCGAAACACATTAGATTGAAAATCGGGAATGGATTCAAAACTAGTACTAGTAAGCACACTTATTTATAAACATTTGGTTGAGCAAGTTTTCCTAAACTTCGGACATAACTGCACAAAGTCAATATTCTGAAGAATGGTTTCAGGAAATGCATACCAGCAGGTTTATTTAACTCTGACGAATAAATTGAACCTATTAATAAATCATGTGCACAAGCAAAGCAGATGTTAGTACAATGTGTACAATTGTGGGAAAGAAATCTATTGTTGTTCCGCAAAATCCTATTCCCTAATTCCCGGATAAAAGCCAGGATTTCAGTTAGCATTTATTTGCGTAAACATTCCAAGATTTGGTGAGCAGAAAATTTAAGTTGATTACTGAGCCAGTGCCCATCTTGTTTATAAAACGCAATTTAATTTTAAACCGGACCAGTTTCCTTTCAGCGACGCAATTCTCTGTATGATGACTAATTAACTGAAACCGGGCAATATTAATAATGATAATATTCGAATCAACCTTCACCAGATCCATTGATTAAAACAGAGGTAATGTGAGAAGAGATTCTCCTACTATTTGACCTGTCCAAAAAATTCACTTTCAGAAGAAAGAAGGATGTAAACTATTAAAAATGCATACATCTTTTTACTTCGAATTAGAGCCTCAATCTATAAATCCATTTTCTCCGAGGATACGCTGAAGTTAAGAAAATGGAAATTTGCTTCAAAAGAAATTCTGCAAATCAAGTCTGAACCTGCGTAGATTATGAACATTAACTGTTTCTAATTCAATATGTGCTTTGTACCAGATTGATACTCTATATTCTAAATCCAATCCAGTTAGTATCGACCTGAATAAATGACCGATAATAAACGTTAGTAATTGTAACATATAGATATATAGATAGATAGATAGATAGATATACATATCGATGGATATCTAAATAGGTAGATAGATAGATAGATAGACTAATATAAATATAAATATAGATGGATGAATAGGTGGTTGTATAAATATATAGATAAATAAATGGATATATATATATTGATAGATAGATAAATTAAAAAATATTTAGATATTTAGACATATAGCTAGATTTAAAGTTAGGCGCCATTTTAGCAAACAATTTTTAATCATGCACAAAGGAAATTTTTATTTGCGTACGATCTAGCAATTAGACATAGTACAAGTAGTTTTACTGTTTCTTACATTAGAACTGATATAAATGAGATGAGCCCCAATTGCAATCGGGGTTTGTTTTGGTTCCCTACAAATTGCAATGCATATTCATTGGAATGGTTAGTTGGTATAACGGGTAGTCTTAATGATTTTGTTATGTTTTATTTTTATTTTATGTCATATTTCTTTCAGTTTCATTGAATATAGTATCTGAGTTTTCCTAATTTTTACTTTTGATATTTTATTGCGTTGGATTTTGGATTAGCTGTATTCTTTTCATCATCTGTTTGAGTGCTTTATTGTTGAATTTAAAGACTTTATGAATGCAGATGATTTAGGCTTGAGTTTTTTCGGTGCCATTTCTCATTTAGGCTTGTATGCTTTTTGTTTGTAGTTAATTAAAAATTATTAAGTTTTTTATGGAAGATTTCGGATGGCAGAAGTACGTTACCTTGTCTTCTGTGTGGAAGAAACTTGTTATTTTTTGTAGGGAGTAGTAAAATTTTCTAAAATGAAGATTCAAGGATATTTGGTAATGGGTTGACTCTGCTTAAACTCGGTTTTGCACGTTGTAAAGTAACTTCTTCATATTCGAGATACCTAAGCAACAAAGAAAAGTTACCAATGATTTTCTATTCTTTGTTTTTGTTACAAGTTTTTTCAATATTTCGCCAGTAATATGATGGCTTTCATGAAGAGTATTGATCAGAAGCTACAAATTATCTAATATAAATTTATTCTCAAGGTTTTCCATGAATGGATCTTTATTACTTTTAAGCTTTTCTGACGCAAATTCATGAAATGTTGATATTAAGCTTTTGTATGTTTTTATCGCATGGTGTGTCATTCTTTCATTAATGTTTCGCTTCATTTCAAAAAGTTTTTATTCAAATATAAATCAATTCAACCAAAGCGCAAAAATATGCGAAAACAAAATTTTAAATTACTTCATTTCTTTTTTGCATTTTGAAGGAAATTATAATTAATAAAGTTTATGCGAAAACAAGATTTAACAACAACGATTATATATTTTTATAATATAAGTAAAAAGTTGTATATATTCAGTATAAACCTGTGAGGTTGCTTATTCATTCTGTCAGTTGTAGGCGTACAATATTTTTTTAATAATTCTGAGCCGCAGAGACAATTACACATCAGCCTCCATCAGGAACGAGACTTGATAATAAAGTTTTTTATCACGGCCCGTGCAACCAATGTTCGTTTAAATATATAACTGTTCATTTCAAAACCACTTCCCCATTTAGTGTGGTGTCTGTTCAGTAAAGACAGGTTTGTGGACTGATAGTTGGATCTTTGGGCCTAAATGGATGCCATATCAGCTCCAACTTAAGGTAAAATAGACTAACCAAGTTACATTAGTTAGTGTATTACCGAATATTATGCGAAGTGTTCAGTGGTTGGAGCACCAGATTCTGAAGCAGACGTACTCAAGTTCGATCTCTGTCCACGGCAAATACTCGCCAGAATTGATGAGGTTCCAATGGGGACGAAAACGGCCTACTCGATGAATAACCTTTTCTACACTAAACAATTCTTAGTTTTCACTGACATATGGTACTAATTAATACTAATTGTTATCTCTGCCCGTGCACCCAATGTCCGTTTAATTACATAAATGGTCATTTTAATACCATTTCCCCTTTTTGTGTGGTGTCTGTGCACTAATGACAGATTTGTGATGGTTTGTTGGATCTTTGAGTATAAATGGTTGCCATACAAGCTCCATCTAAATGAAAAATAGACTTATCAACATTCATAAGTTGGTATATAGCTGAAAATTGTGTGTAGTGTAGTGTGCGGCAGGCTGGCTTAGTGGTTAAAGCACCAGATTCAGAAGCGAACGTGCCTAAGCTCGAGCCCCATCCGTGGCAAATACTGGCCATACAATGATGAGTGTTCAATAAGGACGAAACTGGTCTATTGGATGAATTACCTTTTCTACACAATACAATTCTTAGTTTATACTGACATATGTTAGTAATTAATAGGTCAGGTGCATATATCAAGACCGCAAACTTGATTATAAGATATTATATTTTGTAAGACAAATCCGGATGGAACTCGAACCGAAATAGAGAGGGCTCTCTGACATCGGGACTAACTGCAGATAACTGAAACCGAATACTATCCATTATAATAGAATAGAAGAGAATTAAATTGAATTGAATTGAATTGAATTGAATTGGATTGCCCCAATGCTCAGAAGTTATCTTTTGAATTCAAGAATGTGTTCCACCTCTGCCTCAATTTTGGATCTTATGTTGTCTATATAATATAAATACAAAACCTGAATTTATCATGAATAAATAGAAATATACTACAAAATTGACATCTCACTTGCAATTTCTCAGGCTGAACTCCCCAAATTCGTTACTTTAATTCTAATAGAGCCAAAATCGTGTTTTGCTAATGACAGATTGCAAAAAAGTGAAATGCTTGCTCTTGTTGACCGCAAACTGAAGAAATATAAACAAATAGAATTTTATTTTATAGCTTACTAAACAAACAAAATTCCATAAACAAAAGAAAACAAAATGCTAAGTAATTGTAAACAAATAAAACAATGATTTGGCACTTGCTAAATCAAATTAATTCCAATGACTGTACATTAATGCATGATTTTCTAACATGAAGAAATCAAAATAATATTATGTAAAAGTATATTATGGTTTCATTCGTCGAACAAACCTATTTTTATATATAGTATTTCATCAAATGTGTGGATAATTTACCCATATTATTTGCAATGCGTTATACTTATTAGTTATTAATTCAAGTATAAAAAAATTAATTTTGTTTAACAGAATTGCATTCATGGAATTGCAGATTCATCGAGAACTGTTCCATAAAGACAACTCAATTTTCATAATTAAAAATTTGTACAATATATAATTTGATGTAAATATTTTTTTAATATTACTGTGCCTTAACAAGAACGATGCTAGCTGCGTTATGATACATCCCACATATGAACCCTTAACTTCAAACTTTAGTGACTATTGATATTTATGAATATCTCAATGCTTAAGTGCCAATTTTTCAGGTTTTCTAATTAGGTCGTTAATTGGTCTTCTAATGCTTGATGCAAATTTGGTAATATAGTCTCCATTAATAAGCGTAACAATTAAACAATAATTTATTGCGCGTGTGGTGGTAACAAATCTTTAAATTAAGTTTTCGAGCTTCAAGTAAACACCAATCCCATTGTATTTAACTAGTCGTCAGACAATATAACAAAACTACCGACAGTCGCGATCATTGACGCTTTTCGACTATCCACGATCATCGTCGGAGTAAGATAGCAAACTGACTAGCGAGGATTAAACAGCATTGCATATATATTAGGAAAGCATAATTAAATATGTCGCTATAAGCTCAAATAGTCTCGCATACATTGATCTTGATTGGAAATGTTGGCTGCACAATTTCTATGCAGTCACGAATATTAACGTTTTGCAGGTTTCTCCACAGAATTAATTAAATCAAGTTTGCGAAATCGAAGTAAGAATAAATCCCATTTTGTTTTAGCAGTTGTGCAACAGAACAAAATTACCGCCAGTCGCACGCACTGACGAATTTCGACCTTCCTTGATCCTCGCTAGTCATTTTCCGTCGTACTCTGATGAAGATCGTGGAACGTCGAATCTTGTCAGTGCTTGCGATTGGTGGTAGCTTCGCTATGTCGACTGGTGGCTGGTTAAATACAATGGGATAGGTGTGTACATATATATATGCAATGCGGTTAAATCCTCGCTAGTCAGTTTGCCATCGTAATCGGACGATGATCATGGAAAGTCGAAACGCATCAGTGCGTGCGACCGGCGGTAATTTTGCTATATTGTTTATTGTATATAACCAGTCGTCAGAGACGATAGCAAAACTACTGCCAGTCGCACGCATTGATCTGTTTCGAACTTCCATGTTCATCGTCCGATTACGACGGCAAACTGACTAGCAAGGATCAAACCTCATTGCATCACTATTGCAGGTTTAAACATTCGTCTAGGAGATTGTACCGTCCTATTATTCAACATTCTTCGACCAAATATATAGTGTTTAAAGGGTGTAATACCGGCTCCTACTGATGAGTCGCCAGTAAGCGCGAAACGAATGTGCATGAGATTATACTTTCCGTTCATGCTGCTTTTGGTTTATCCTTCTGGTCACAAATGAACTAATTTGTTAGTAGGTTCGCAACACCTTATACATACTTGCATACATATTAGTTCTTCGCAACAAACAGTATATAACTGTAATGTGGGATAATAAGACGGTACAATCTCCTACACGAATGTGTAAACTTGTAGTAGTGAAGCTAACACTATATAAAGTTTCGACAATGCGACTTCAATGCTAACTGGCGACTCATCAGTTGGAGCTGGTATTACGCCTTTTAACCACTATATATTTTGGTCAAGAATGTGGGATAATAGGCCGGTACAATCTCATAGACGAATGTGTAAACCTTTAATAGTGAAGCTAACATAATCTAAAGTCAACGACAATACGACTTCAATGCTAACTCACACTATATAATATATATATACCGAGTCTGTAAAGGATACTAACACTATGGCTATTGTGTTTGTAACCGATACCAACATTATTTTACAGAAAAGTTTCATGGTACTAACACTATGGTTTCCGAGTCGGTACATGGTACCAACCTGATTGATATCAATATATGCTATAGCCCACCAAAGGCAGCATGAACGGAAATTATAGGAGATTGTACCGTCCTACTATCCCACATTCTTGCACGAAACGAATGTGCATGAGAGTATACTTTCCATTCATGCTGCCTTTGGTTTATCAATCTGGTCACAAACGAAACTATTGTCCATATAATTTAGACCTGGAGAATATCTGGCTTACTCTTCTCCAGTATATGATTCACGCGACGCGCCAAGACGGCGTAAGAAAATCGAAGTAAATAACCTAGATACGACTGGAGTCTATTTGTGTCCCGATGGTTATCACACAAATTACAATTGCTTTTTGAAGATATGAATGAGGGTCGGCTCATTGCAAAATACCTGCAGGGTTTCCTTATTCCACGTAGTACAAAATACGTTTAGTCCACGCTCCCTAAAATAAATCGCCACCATCCTTAAGTAAGCACGGAATCGAAACATCGTGGCCTGTAGCACCCGATATTTCTAATTCTGATGGTTATTAAAAAAAACACTTTTACACTGATGATGCAGGCATACGTTCAGGGATCGGGACTGACACATGTGCCAAATAAATTTGATCTTTGAAGACAACCTATCAAGACTACACACACAGACAAGCCCAAATTCATAAATATTTAAATCCTTTCATATAAGCCCTAAAACATATATGCATACATTCATACAAACATGCATACACATGCATATAAATAAGCATTTATTGACACATGCAGACCTATATATATATATATATATATATATATATATATATATATATATATATATATATATCCATTTATTTATCTATATATTTATACAACCACTTATTCATCCATCTATCGTTATATTTATATCTGTCTACATATCAATCTATCTATCTACCTATTTAGATATCCATCGATATGTTTTCTATCTATCTATATATCCATATGTTACAATTACTAACTCCTCAGCGATATTCCATTATTTCATATAGAGTATCAATCTGGTACAAAGCACATTATGAATTAGAAATAGTTAATGTTCATCAACTACGCAGGTTCAGATTTCATTTACAGAATATCTTTTGAAACAAATTTCCATTTTCTTGACTTCAGCGGATCCTCAGAGGAAATGGATTTATAGATTGAAGCTCTAATTCCAAGTAAAAGGATGTATGCATTTTTAATAGTTTGCACCCTTCTTTCTTCTGCAAGTGAATTTTTTGGACTGGTCAAATGGTAGGAGAATCTCTTCTCACATTACCTCTGTTTTAATCAATGGATCTGGAGAAAGGTGGATCGAATATTATCATTATTAATATTGCCCGATTTCAGTTAATCAGTCATTATACAGAGAATTGAGTCGCTTTAAGGAAACTGGTCCGGTTTAAATTAAATTGCGTTTTATAAACGAGATAGGCACTGGCTCAGTAATCAACTTAAATTTTCTGCTCACCAAATCGTCGAATGTTTACGCAAATAAATGTTAACTGAAATCCTGATACAAAAGTTGGTCAGCTGAATTTAATCTGGGAATTAAGGAAACGGATTTTGCGGACCAACAATAGATTTCTTTCTCACAATTGTACACATTGAACTAACATCTGCCTTTGCTTGTGCACGATAGTTATTAATAAGTTCAATTTATTCGTCAGAGTTTAATAAACCTGCTGGTATGCATTTCCTGAAGCCATTCCTCAGAATATTAACTTTGCGCAGTTATATTCAAAGTTTAGTTAAACTTACTTAAACGAATGTTTATAAATAAGTGCACTAACTAGTACTAGATTTGAATCCATTCCCGATTTTCAATCTAATGTGTTTCGATATTGAGCTCATGTCAATCAATAGCAGATTAATCATATTTTGTGGAATTACGAATTCATCATATAAAAGGCATTTTATAATTTGGGAATATTTTTTTCTTTCATCTTTTAGATGTACGTACGAAAAGCGTTCAACAATGACGCTCATGACAATGTATTTATGGCTGGAATAAGATCTGGCGGTATATTCGAACCGATTGAGAATTTTCATCCTAATTTTCACCACGAAATAGAGCACGTGCCATCATCTGAGCTCTTTATTGGATTTGACGGGACAAATGATGATACTGTGCCCTCACCAACTGATCTAGTGATCGGTAATCGAACAGAGGAGCAAAGAAGCTATCATCTCCTAGTCCGGCCAGCTGTTGAAACATTTCGCTATGGCATAGAAAACCCTACAATTGTTCAGGCCTTGTACGTGGACGTTGCTAGTGTAGATGATTTTGCCACTGCGCTACTGGAAACTTTGTGTACTCATCCAGATTTCCATGATTATTCCGATTAATGACTTTTAAAATATCAACCTCCTTATTCTATCAACGATAATTACTTACAGCCTTTACATTAAATCGTTGTTGTTTTTCCAAATACGGTTGAAGTTACGATGTTACTTGAATATATTTTTTTACGAAATTGTGGAATATAAGGCATGAACTGGAAATTATGTATAAAAACTTCTCGTATCGAGAACCATGTAAAACGTAAACCGTTGCTTTCAATAAATTTCATTTAAATATTTAAAAGTTACAATATATTTGTGCTTTATTGTATATTTGCATTTAACTTATTTAAAAATATGTTTATAATTGATGGATTTACAATACTTTCTACGTTTAAATCGACGGAAATTCTTCTGGGAGGTTACGATTTATTTTATAGATATTATTGTGAAAAAGTCAGGTACGAAGTTCGACGGCTTTATAAATATATATATATATATATATATATATATATATATATATATATATATATATATATATATAATAGTACGATAAACAGGAAGGTATGTAGACAGGTACCTAGGCAGATAGAAAGATATATAAGTAGCTAGGTATGTAGAATTTCCATTTGGTAGAGCCAAAATGACATACCTTTAGACCTAAAATTCCAGCTAACCACCGTCAATTTCTCATTAAAGAATTGACACCACGCTACATGGGGACGTGGCATGGAACTTAACATTTTCATATTTAAACGAACGTGGATTGCGCGGTTGGGTATACGAACTACTAGAACCAAAATTGCAATCTTGATATAAGCACCTGTCCCATTATATGCACATATTTTTCTGAATAAACAAAGCATTGTATAATGTAGAAGAGTTAATTCATCCAATAGGCCGGTTTATTCCTTATTGTGAAATCATCGCTTTATTCCCAAAAGGGCTCAGCGGCAGTGCTCCAGTCCATGCACGACCACTTTGAAATCTGTTTCTCTAAACACTGAGCTACCCGCAACATTTTTCACTCATCTGTGCTTATAAATCAACTTATTTTCTTGTTCAGATTTTCCTCTATATATAACCTAGTTGGCATACTGATAGACATAATGTTCCGACAAACGTCCAGAAGTATATCATTATAGATCAGACAACACGCTACCTGGCGACATATTTTTGAATTAAACAATTATGAATTAAAATGATTAATTGTTCCGCTGGCGCTGATAACAATTATTTAAATATATTTTGCGATATTCTTATGAACACCTGCCTCATTTAATGCATAGATTAGTCAGTATAATCCCAGCATTGTATAATATATAAAAGGAAATTGATTCAGAAAATCCGTTTCGTCCTTATTGGTAACTCATCAAGTATATATATATATATATATATATATATATATATATATATATATATATATATATATATATACAGTATTACCCAACACTCACTCCAACTCTGCTACTTCAAAGTTAAAATCTAGACATATCTGACAAGTTTCCATATGTTTGGAGCTCTATCAATAACGCAGTCAATATGTCTGACAAGGTGAGTGTAGCTTTCTCGAACCTTTGCCATTTATGAAGAAACGCGAGTATTTCATTCTGCCTTAAAGGTCGTGTTTAAAATGCATCTGTACGTGCAGATTGTGGATGGTTAGTTGGAACTTTGGGTCTAAATGGATGCCATATGAGCTCTAACTTAAAGAGAAAATAGACTAACCGAGTTTCATTAGTTAATAAACGACTGAAAATTAAGTGTAGTGTGCGGCAGACTGGCTCGGTGGTTAGAGCTCCAGATGCCGAATCATACGTGCCCTGGTTCGAGCCCTGTACACGGCAAATTCTGGCCAGCACGTGATGAGTTCCCAATAAGGCCGAAGTCAGTCTACTGGATGAAGTGCCTACACAATGCAATTATTAATTTATACTGACAACATGTAAATACTTAATTTTTTAATTTTTTAAAATCTTCTGCTTATGTTCCATTACTGTAAATATACAAAAAACTTCATAAATATGAAGTAATGGTAGGTACGAAGTAAAAGGCACACGAAAACGTACATCGAAATAAGTAAAACACATAATATGGCGGAACGAACACTACTGACTTTGTTTAGCATAACAGGAACCGAGTCAATAGTCTGAAAACCATTGCACTAACAGCTTCATTCGAATCTTTCTTGAATTTTCGTCATAAGACATGATAGTTTATTATGCCGATATATTTAAGATTCGAAGTACTAGGTTTCGGTCTTATTAATTGTTGGTTTTTGTGAATTTATGCTTCAATTTTTACAGATATTTATTATTACTTATTTCTAAATTTGTCTATTTAGTTGGCATTTCGTTATGTTTCTTGATTACTCTTCTCGATAATCATTGAATAATGCGTTTACTCACTGCTTTACCTTGAGCATCGTGACTGGTATTCGTGAATTCTGTTGGTGCTGTACGGCGTCTGTTTATTTTCGGAGAGTATAACAGTAATCGAATGAGAGATAAAATGTTTAGTTGCAGTAAGAATCACAATTGTATTGTTATGCTTAAGCAATTCCTTCCTATCGCGAACGAATAGCACCGTATCTTTTTATCGAAATATATGAGCCAACAAAAATTCAAGGTTTACATACATAATTAAACGAACATTAGTTTACTTATGTTGATGAAAATTTTAATGCCTTTCATACTGCCTTGTCGATGTTTGCAATTCGGAATAGACTTTGCTATGGAAAATGTTGTCACACCGTAAACACTTCATGTAATCAAGTGTATCCTGTTCGTTCATGTTTACATCTAGTCGTCTTTCTTCTCCAAATGATGTTTCTATTTAACCATTCGCACATAATTAAATTGCCGTCAGTCTCAATTACTGACGCGTCTTAACCTTCCTTGGTCAGCATCAGAGTTTGATAGAAAGGTGAATTACGAGAATCAAGCCACAATTAAAGAATTATTGATTGCGCGGGTGGTGGTAAAAATTATTTAAATCAAGTTTTCGAGCTTGAAGTCAACACCAATCCCATTCTATTTAACCAGTTGTCGAACAACATAGCAAAACTACCGCCGATCGCACGTACTCTGATGATGATCATGGAAGGTTGAAACGCGTTAGTGCGTGCGACTGGCGGTAATTTTGCTATGTTGTTCGACGAATAGATAAATACAATGGGATTGGTGTTTAATTCATGCTTGGAAACTTGATTTAAATAATCATGCCACAATGTTTTTTTTAAAGTATGGTAGATCAGAAGTGCGCCTCTCACTTCTAGTAGTCTTGCATATATTTTATTTGATTAAATATTTAAGCTGCGCAGATTTTGTGCAATCATGAATGTATTATTTATTTACATTTACCACGCATATATATGTTATTGAAAGTGAGTTACGGAGTTTTGATAATCGCAAATACCAAAGTTCATGTAACCAGTCATAAAACGTATAAAAACTACCGTATGCTGCACATACTGATGTGTTTCTACCTTTTTTGATCATGATTAAATTACGACAAAAAACTAAGTAACAGTAATCAGAAAGAAATGAACACGTAAAACGTTTTCAAAATGCTGAGTTATGATAGTCACATCAAAAAATTTCATATCCTTCTGCTGAAATTGATTGATGATTGCGCAATTTCTATGCAGTCGCGAACTTAGATATATCATTCGGAATCGAACCACGTTAGTCAGTTCTTCTTATCATAAGAATGGAAGGTCGAACTGCTTCATCACTTATATCTGCGTTAATTGTGTCGTGTTCTTACAACTTAACTTACGTACGAAATTGGTGCTCATTTAAAGTTCGTAACCTTCATATAAATATTTGGTATCTCAATTTGTTATCAGTGATTGATTGTTTAAATAAGCACTAGTTTACGGAATCCAGCTTCCAACGGTCTAGTAAAAATACTTCTTGGGCAGGGACTCAATTAACCAGAATGTCATCTTAGCGGAAACACGAACAGACAGGTTTTGTTTTGTTATTCATCCAATGGATATTTCTATAGTTGGGCAGTCAGCGTGGTATATAAATTATGATAACAATTTTAAAATGAATTAATAAAGAAGTGATTCCGTGTTATTTCGTTTTATATTCGTAAACATATTCTGTGCAGTCATAGGATTCATTTAGATAACTAACTTGGTAGCTGATTTTCATCATCTCATTTTATACGTTTTCTAATTTGCCGAAATTTTTATTGTCATCTTTTGCTGTTTATAGTTTAATTTCAATAAATTGGCTTACCACCGACAAGCAAATTCAAGGCAACAAATCTGTCGTTGACATTGTGGTCATTACCCGCACAAGCAATGAGTTTTTCCTCTGTAAAACTTTAGTTCCTTACCACACCCACAGGTAGCGTGGTGTCCGTTAATATTCACAGATTTGGGTGGCCATTTATAACGTTAGGTCTAAAATAATGCCACAAGGGCTCCACCTGAAGGAAAGACTAACCAAAGACATAAGTTAGTACAGAATGGAAAATTGTGTGTGGTGTGCGACAGGGTGACGCATTGGATGGAGTCAAAGACTTGGAAACAAAGGTGATCAAGTTGGGTTCCTGTCGGCGGCAACTTCTATAGAGTATCAGAAATCGAAACCGATCTAGTGGTTGAATTTCTTTTGCTGCCTAATACAATGCTTAGTTTATACTGGCAAATTTATAAATAATGGGATTGGCGTTTAGAAGGCTTTACCAGATTTTGGGCAAGAAAGCATGAATGAGCACAGTCATCGAGAACGGAAGGTATAACCTCATATACACATTCGTTTCGTACTTATTTGTGATTTATCAGTAGGACCTGGTATAGAAAATTCCACACTCTAATGTACAGTTGGCATAAAGCGTAATACCAGTTCCTACCAATAAGTCGCCAGTAACCACGAAACGAATGTGATCATGAGATTATACCTTCCGTTCTTGTGGACTTGGTTAATCCTTTTGTCCAATCTGAACTATTTGTTATTAGGTGCGCACCACAATAAATAATTAGAAGACATTACTTTATATTATAGCTTTAGGATAAATATAAAATATGTGAGATCTATGGCAGAATGTGTAACAGGACGGCATTGAAAGTCTGTTGGAAGCGTAGATGAATTCCACCGTAATATGCTTTATTTTACAGTGTTTTTGCTGTTATTTAGTCTTTGTGTGCGAGATTTACACCCAAATTTGTGTATTACTTCTGCTTTACCTATATGTCAGGTTTCATCACAATGACGCCTCCTTTATTAATCAACTATAAACTGAAGTCGATCGTATATTTGCCCTGTCGTATGCTTACCTATAAAGCGTTTAACACATTTATCGATGATTTCTTCGTCTTTAATTTTATTTGATTTGTTTTACATCATCATAAACAACAATGCAACAGCATTTAGAATCATATTCCTAACCTCCGTATTATGTTCACTGTTAAGTGTGGATTTTAATGAATGCGCTAGGTCGTCCATTCATTAGGGAGGGAGTTATTAATATTCATTGATTTCTTTCTCTCAGATAATCTTTCAGACAATCTGCGCGGAAAATCTGAGTTTAAGGCAATAGGAGCCTAAGTTCTCACCAGCAACTGGAACTGACCTTCTTCGACTGACATTCTGTCTCTCATTTTTTGTTAACCATTTAACACCAAGTTTTAACTGCGCAGTACACTGTCAAATTGATTGCGCGGGTGGTGGTAACAACTCTTTAAATCAAATATTTGAGCTACAAGTACACACCAATCACATTGTATTTAACACATCATCGAACAAGGAAACATAAATATCGTCAATCGCACAAACTAACGCGTTTCGAACTTCCATGATCACCATCAGAGTACGACAGCAAGCTGACTAGCGAGAATCAGAGGGCATTTCGTATTCACGAAATAAATGGCCTTTATCCACTTTGTTATTTATGTGTTGTGTTTTCCTAATTATAAGAATATATATATATATATATATATATATACATGTATGTATGTATATATGTATATCCATGTGTGTGTATGTGTGTATAAATGGATGTATATATGTTTGTAGACTTATATGAACGTGTGTAAGCATGCATGCAATTGTGTATTTCTGTGAGTATAGTCTTCATAGGTAGTCTTCAGAGATTAAATTTTTTTGGTGCATGAATCAGTCCCGACCCCCGAAAGTATGTCTGTATCATCAGTGTGAAACGTCTATTTTGAATAACCATCAGAATAAGAAATATCGGGTGCTGCAGGTCACGATGATTCGATTCCGTACATCACTTTTTGACAAAATATGGAATAAACCATTGCGATTCACCGAGTCAAATGCACCATTGAAGTCTAGAAAGACGGCTATTGTGGGATGGTGATAAAAATATCTCAATTCGAGAACTTACCTTAATGTAAAAATATTATCTTTATAACCTCGTCCTGAGCGGAATCCTGCCTGTTCTTCCCTATTGTATGATTCGAGGGAAGTGCTATGACGACGTAGGAAAAACGAAGCAAATAACCTAGACACGACTGGAGTCAGGCTTGTACCACGATGGTTATCACACGAATTACGATTGCCTTTTTTGACGATAGGAATTGCTCACAACCCATTTCAACGCTATGGCTACAAAGTGAATTTTTGGACATAATCAACATCTTCTCCTATTTATGTATCAAAAACTGGCAATATGAGTTACGATGTGAGTACGAAAATCATGAAAGCTAATTCTCTCCAGTTTTAACCATACATGGAGAAACGCGAGTATCTCACAGTCTCAATGGTCGTCCTTAAAATGCATCTTTATATGCGCTTTTATTTTTTGCTATGGAAACTTGTTTCGTTAAAGTCGAGGTTTTTGGACGCTTGCAGGTATTCCACCACTGTTGGTTGAGAAGCACAGGTAATACAGAGTACCAAAAACGAATGAGCAACGATGACATTCGTTGACATATTTTTAGATGGACCAACATGTGCTCCTCGTTTGAAAAACTAATTAGGCTCCATCAAATTCGCTGTCTCGCTCAAATTTTACGTGCGCCTTCAATTCGATTTTTCAACCTAGCATTATTGTGTAGTACATGACCCGCTCGCCTACTAGGTTGGGGGCTGGCGTGGACATCGTCGTTCTTGGCTGGCGATATGACGTAGTATCGAGCTCAGTTTCGATCTTGTCGCAGATTTATGGTAGAGTAATCTTTAAACTTTTCCTAGTTGGGTAGTAGTTACCTGGGATGTTTGTTCGTGTTTATGACGCGGTACATGTGAAACCCGCAAACAAGCTGTGTTGCCGATTTCTCCATACCCTAAATCTTGCAGTCATAATGATGCTATGCTATGTTGCCTCATTTCTGTGTGTTACATCGGTAAATATCCATCTAAGCTAGATCTTGCCTTTCATAATTCACTCTCCTTTAAAGATTTTTTGTTTAAACTATTTCCGTCATTTTCATTTCTTTTTAGTATTATCTGTTTATAATTATACTTATTAGTTTTTATGTTTTATTTGCGCATGGTTATATGACAGTGAAGCATATGATACTCACAGCTTTTGTTTTGCTAACCGTCATGATAATAATAATAATATTGTTCTAATAAATTTGTTGCTGTTGTTGTTGTTGTTGGTGGTGGTGGTGATGATGTTGTTGTTGGTGATGGTGGCGTTGATGAATATGATGATGATGATGATGATGATGATGATTCTGATGATGATGATGATGATTATGATGATGGTGATGATGATGATGATGATTATGATGATGATGGTGGTAATGATGATGATGATAATGATGACGATAATGATGATGATGATGATGGTGATGGTGATGATGATTACGATGATGATGATGATTACGATGATGATGATGATGATGATGATAATAATAATAATGATGATGATGATGCCGGTTTCCAATATTGTATGTTTACCTGTCTTGTTCCTACATATATACAGATACAAATTTCAAGATCAGTCTCCTGCATTGTAGACTAAAGTGAAGCCTGGAACCGTTTACACGAAAGTTTCTTAACGAGACGAATCAGGAATCAGCAAAGGCAACTGGTTTTCCACACGGCATATTATGAAAGATTATACTTACCTGTACTAAATTTGTGACAGCAACCAGTTGTAATAAATTGAGCCTCATAAAAGACATTTATTAATGAAAGAATTGCACCTATTTAACGTCGGCAAGTTTCATTATGAAGTTTCTAAATCTACCGGCTAGGGTCGGCTGGTTGACAAATCATAAATAACGATGTAACCAGTCTATTGTATGAATTTCCTTTTCCACACAATACAATACTTAGTTTATACTGACAAACTACTATGCAAAATGGGTCAAGTATATATAACAAGATCGCAACCTTGATCAAAGTAATTTTATCACCACCCGCGCAACCGATTTTCGTTTAATTATATTAAATATATACCTCAAGTGCAAATGTACCAGTTTAATATCATAGTGGCATCGTATTTCGCAAAAATAACTGACAAATTTAAACAGAATAGAATCAAATTATTTCTTCAAAATAGAGCAACATTTCCATCGACATATGTTGTGCTTTTTCTGATTTCAAATAATGAAAGTACGCATGTAATATTGGATATTTTTTTCAAATATTTTATTTCATTTGTAAAACGCCATTAAACCAATAATCAAACCAAATAAATGAATGCTGCTATATTGTGTAAAATGAAAAAGTTCTTAAAAAGTTCAGCAAATTATCTATTAGATTAAATATGCAATTAGTTACACAAATGGTCCTGTTTCGCCATATTTTTATAACTAAATTGTGTTTCAAAGTTACAGTAAAAAAGTAGCCTTTTTGAAGTTTTCATTTATTCGGATTTTGAGTCCCAACTTGAAATGTTCTTTTGCGATTTTTCAAATGCCTTTCTATTTTTATTCATTTGCAGTCAATAATATACTGAGTTATGCAGAAGAAGAATACAATTGATTCATTCTCTAGACAATAGAACTTATCATGAGCATTACCATTTAACTCACTAAAATCCGCACTTTAAGAGTTACCTTTGTGGAAATGTATTGGGCTTTAGGGTGCATATTTTGGTCATCAATGCCGACTGGATTTTATGGTCGCTGTGATGATTTGAATGCCTCTATGTTTAATTATGCTGCATTGGTTGCGTTTTAGCACTGTTCAGGATTGTAAGACCAGCACGCCTGTAGAAGAAATCAGCCTAACGCTGTTTAAAACCTTCAATACCGACTACACAAATCTATCTATGTTGCATGTCTTCCGTTTGATATTTGCTTCGCTTTAAACTAGCTGGGTTGTACAAGTATGTATTAGGTGTTGCGAACCTAGTAACAAATTAGTTCAGTTGTGACCAGAAGGATACACCAAAGACACCATGAACGGATAGTATAATCTCATGCACATTCGTTTCGTGCTTACTGGCGACTCATCATATATATATATATATAATAGAGTGCGTTAGCATTGAAGTCACATTGTCGAGACTTTATATAGTGCTAGCTCCACTAGTGCACGTTTACACATTCATGTAGGAAATTGCACCGTCTTATTATCATACATTCCTCACCAAAATATATAGTGATTAAAGGGCGTAATACCGACTCCTACTGATGAGTCGCCAGTAAGCACGAAACGAATGTGCATGCGATTAAAATTTCTGTTCATGCTGTCTTTGGTGTATCCTTCTGGTCACAACTGAACTAATTTGTTACTAGTTTCGCAACACCTAATGCATAATTGCATATATATTAGTTCACTGTACCAAACAGTATTTAACTAGGTAGTGGTTATAATTGGTTTTTCCCCACGCTATTTATTTATTCATTCTTTAAACAAAGGGTTTCCTATGCTGTGCAATTATTTCTTCTTTACAATTTTATACTGAATTAAACAGAAAAAGAAAAAAATGGTTCATTCTCTAGACAATAAAACTTATCATGACCAAAACAGATATTAATTTACCATTTAACTCACTAAAATCCGCACTTTAAGAGTTACATTTATGGAAATTAATTGGGCCTTAGGGTGCATATTTTGGTCATCAATGCCGAATGGATTTTATTGTCGCTGTGATGATTTGAATGCCTCTATGTTTAATTATGCTGCATTGGTTGCGCTTTAGCGCAGTTTCAAACCTTCAAACCGATTACACGAATCTATCAAATTCAAGGTTGCGTGGCAGGGAAATGTCAGTATATTACGCTGATTCTATGCTGTTTTATAAACGATAAGTACTTCTTGCAACAGAAACGGAAGTTTTCGCGTATCATATGGTGAATATGGAAGAAACTTCACTACAAATCTGTTAGACGAAACAACTTATTGGTTCAACTTGGAAAACCACTAGGGAATAAAACACAACCAAATCAATCCGTAGCCATAAAGTATTTTTGCTATGACGAGGCAGGCCATTGTATGTACAAGTACGTTTAAGGGCATTATTTCTTTGTAAATGAAGTACTGACAAAGTTTTACACAGGGAAAAATTGCACGGAAAAGGTCGAATTAATAATGAAGCATAAATATTTTCATAAAATATAGTTTCTTGAAATACAATCGTCAATATCTAATTGTCAAAGCAAGAAGGAAATATTAACTTTAACGCATATGTAGTCGGTTAGTTTTTTCTTAATAGGGGCTAGAGTTCATCATATTTTACTCAGCCGTTTTGGCGTTTAAGGTTAGATTGAACTCATTCCAGGTTTAAAAATTGAATAAACAGAACTTTACATACGGTAGATCAATTAACGTATTAGTTGAGGAGAACTATTATATATGTAAGTATGTATTAGGTTTTGCGAAACTAGTAAAAAATTAGGTCAGTTGTGACCAGAAGGATAAAACAAAGACAGCATGAACGAAAAGTATAATCTCATGCACATTCGTTTCGTGCTTACTGGCGACTCAACAGCAGGAGCTGGTATTACGCCCTTTAACCACTATATATTTGGTAGCCATACTAACAGTATGGCTAATGTGGTAGTAACTGATACCCTTTTTGAAATCGATGAGTACCGGATACTAACACTATGGTTTCCGAGTCGGTACATGATACCAACCTGTTGGATATAAATTTATGCTAAAGTTCACCCAAATTGAGAATTACAACAATTTCCGAACACATGTTACTCCAAGTATGTATTAGGTTTTGCGAACCTAGTAACAAATTAATTCAGTAGTGACCAGAAGGATAAACCAAAGGCAGCATGAACGGAATGTATAATCTCATGCCCATTCTTTTCCTGCTTACTGGCAATTCATCAGTAGGAGCCGGTATTACGCCCTATAACCACTATATATTTGGTACAAGAATGTGGAATAATAGGACGGTACAATCTCCTAGACGAATGTGTAAATCTGTAATAGTGAAGCTAACATAATCTAAAGTCAACGACAATGCGACTTCAATGCTAACTCACACTATATAATATATATACCGAGTTTGTAAAGGATACTAACACTATGGCTATTGTGTTAGTAACTGATACCTTTTTTGAAATCGATGAGTACCGGATACTAACACTATGCTTTTCGAGCCGGTACATGATACCAACCTGATGGATATAAATTTATTCTGATGTTCACCCAAATTGAGAATTACAAAAATTTCCAAACACCTGTTACTCTAGTTAAACCATACACACTGGCATTCATCGATATCAGTTATCACATTTCGCGGTAAGCATGACATCATTCAATTCAATATATTACAGTTAAATACTGTTTGTTGCGAAGAACTAATATATATGCAAGTATGTATTAGGTTTTGCGAACCTAGTAACAAATTAGTTCAGTTGTGACCAGAACGATAAACCAAAGGCAGCATGAACGGAAAGTATAATCTCATTCACATTCGTTTCGTGCTTACTGGCGACTCATCAGTAGGAGCCGGTATTACGCCCTTTAACCACTATATAGTTGGTAGAAGAATGTGGAATAAGAGGACGGTAAAATCTCCTAGAAGAATGTGTAAATCTGTAATAGTGAAGCTAACATAATCTAATGTCATCGACAATGCGACTTCAATGCTAACTCACATTATATAATATATATACCGAGTCTGTAAATGATACTAACACTATGGCTATTGTGTGAGTAATTGATAACTTTTTTGAAATCGATGAGTACCGGATACAAACACTATGGTTTTCGAGTCGGTACATGATACCAACCTGATGGATATAAATTTATGCTAAAGTTCACCAAAATTGAGAATTACAAGAATTTCCGAACACCTGTTACTCCAGTTAAACCATACACTCTGGCCTTCATCGATATCAGTTATCACATTTCGCGGTAAGCATGACATCATTTAATTCAATATATTACAGTTAAATACTGTTTGTTACGAAGAGCTAATATATATGCAAGTATGTATTACGTTTTGGGAACCTAGTAACAAATTAGTTCAGTTGTGACTAGAAGGATAAACCAAAGGCAGCATGAACGGAAAGTATAATCCCATGCACATTCGTTTCGTGCTTACTAGCGACTCATCAGTAGGAGCCGGTATTACGCCCTTTAACCACTATATATTTGGTAGAAGAATGTGGAATAATAGGACGGTACAATCTCCTAGACGAATGTGTAAATCTGTAATAGAGAAGCTAACATAATCTAAAGTCAACGACAATGCGACTTCAATGCTAACTCACACTATATAATATATATACCGAGTCTGTAAAGGATACTAACACTATGGCTATTGTGTTGGTAACTGATACCTTTTTTGAAATCGATGAGTACCGGATACTAACACTATGGTTTCCGAGTCGGTACATGATACCAACCTGATGGATACAAATTTATGCTAAAGTTCACCCAAATTGAGAATTACAACAATTTCCGAACACCTGTTACTCCAGTTAAACCATACATTCTGGCATTCATCGATATCAGTTATCACATTTCGCGGTAAGCATGACATCATTCAATTCAATATATTACAGTTAAATACTGTTTGTTGCGAATAACTAATATATATGCAAGTATGTATTAGGTTTTGCGAACCTAGTAACAAATTAGTTCAGTTGTGACCAGAAGGATAAACCAAAGGCAGCATGAACGGAAAGTATAATCTCATGCACATTTGTTTCGTGCTTACTGGCAATTCATCAGTAGGAGCCGGTATTACGCCCTTTAACCACTATATATTTGGTACAAGAATGTGGAATAATAGGGCGGTACAATCTCCTAGACGAATGTGTAAACCTGTAATAGTGAAGCTAACATAATCTAAAGTCAACGACAATGCGACTTCAATGCTAACTCACACTATATAATATATATATATCGAGTCTGTAAAGGATACTAACACTATGGCTATTGTGTTAGTAACTGATACCTTTTTGAAATCGATGATTACCGAATACTAACCTTATGGTTTCCGAGTCGGTACATGATACCAACCTGATGGATATAAATTTATGCTAAAGTTCACCCAAATTGAGAATTACAACAATTTACGAACACCTGTTACTCCAGTTAAACCATACACTCTGGCCTTCATCGATATCAGTTATCACATTTCGCGGTAAGCATGACATCATTCAATTCAATGTATTACAGTTAAATACTGTTTGTTGCGAAGAACTAATATATATGCAAGTATGTATTAGGTTTTGCGAACCTAGTAACAAATTAGTTCAGTTGTTACCAGAAGGATAAACCAAAGGCAGCAAGAACGGAAAGTATAATCTGATGCACATTCGTTTCGTGCTTACTGGCGACTCATCAGTAGGAGCCACTATATACTTGGTAGAAGAATGTGGAATAAAAGGACGGTACTGACGAGTCGCCAGTAAGCACGAAACGAATGTGCATGAGATTATACTTTCCGTTCATGCAGCCTTTAGTTTATCCTTCTGGTCACAACTGAACTAATTTATTACTAGGTTCGCAAAACCTAAGACATACTTGCATATATATTAGCTCTTCGCAACAAACAGTATTTATCTGTAATATATTGAATTGATTGATGTCATGTGATAACTGATATCGATGAAGGCCAGAGTGTATGTTTTAACTGGAGTAACAGGTGTTCAGAAATTGTTGTAATTCTTAATTTGGGTGAACTTTAGCATAAATTTATATCCATCAGGTTGGTATCATGTACCGACTCGGAAACCATAGTGTTAGTATCCGGTACTCATCGATTTAAAAAAGGTATCAGTTACTAACACAATAGCCATAGTGTTAGTATCCTTTACAGACTCGGTATATATATTATATTGTGTGAGTTAGCATTGAAGTCGCGTTGTCGTTGACTTTAGATTATGTTAGCTTCACTATTACAGGTTTACACATTCGTCTTGGAGATTGTACCGTCCTATTATTCCACATTCTTCTACCAAGTATATAGTGGTTAAAGGGCATAATAACGGCTCCTACTGATGAGTCGCCAGTAAGCACGAAATGAATGTGCATGAGATTATACTTTACGTTCATGCTGCCTTTAGTTTATCCTTCTGGTCACAACTGAACTAATTTGTTACTAGGTTCGCAAAACCTTATTCATACTTGAATTCATCCAGTAGACCATTTTAGTTCTTTATGTGAACTCTTCTGAAACTGCGCAGAATTTTCCGCGGTTTGAGCTTACTTGGTTGTTAGCACAACAGATTTCGAAGCAGACATGCCCAGGTTCGAGCCATGTCTGCTGCAAATTCTGGACAGTTTGTGAGGCGTTCCCAATAAGGACGAAGCCGGTCTGCTGGATGAATCGCAATTTCTACATTATGCAATACATAGTTTTTACTGCCAAATGTGTGCATATAATGGGACTAATATTTATAACAAGATCTTAAACTTGATATCATTGTGTATGAGGTATTGCGTACCTAGACATAAACTGGTTCAAATAGGACCAGAAATCTATACCAAATTCAGAATGAATAAAATGTATAATCTTACGTACACATGCATTTAATGTTTACTAGAAACACGTCAGTAGTAGCCGGAACTACGTCTAATAACCACCTTATATTTGGTCTAGTAATATGTGACAGGTGGACAGTGCAATCCCCCACAAGAATGTGTATTCAAGTAGCAATGTCATTACCTTCATATTAAGTCTTGGACAAAGGTTACCTGAGAGCTAACTAAATACATATATCATATAACGAGCCTGCTAATGATACAAAGAAAATTTTTTCAATATAATGAGCCTATACCGGTTACGAACAAAATGGATTTCGAGAATTACTCATTTTGAACACTGGATCTTCAATTAAATCCGTGCACTCTATCCTTGATCGACATCAGCTATCACATTTCAAGGTAACCAGAACATCAATCAATAAAATATATTTTATATATTGCTTGTAGCGGGGAAATGAAATATATTCAATTATACATTATTTATTGCGTACCTATTAGCAAAATAAATTAAATAGGACAAGAATGATATGTTAGAGACAGCTTGACTTGAATGAAATCATAATTACCACGAAATGTTATAACTGATGTCGATCTAGACCAGTGTATGGATTTTCTGAAGTAACATATATTCACGAGTAGTTGTAATTTGATAATGATCAACATGTGATTGCACTTAAGAGACAACGGAATGAAAATTCACGTCGCGTTAATTAATCAAATTGCTTCAAAGGGTCTTGAAATTACTTATTTAACTGAGTACACTAATGTTACATGGAACCGATTCTATCTTATCTTGATGCAAGTGATTATTCACATGTACCATATATGCTTCTGGTTAGACACATTCCCTTAAATAACTCAATGTGGCATTATGCACTCGAATCTTTAATGAAGTCATCGCACTGCCATTATCTGACTACATATGGCTTACACGCATCATCCAAAAAATTAAATTCTGATTTGATTGGAGAAGATGTATGACAACCACTGTAAAAGCGGCTCATAGATGCACCACATTGCAATATTGACACACGACTTACTCTGAAGTCCAGACATCTGGAGCAAAATATTATCCGGCCAGATAATTTGACTACAATATTTGATCTTTGGTGAAGACATGGCTTTGACAAGCTAGACTCAATCCAATACAAATTTTACAGATAAGCTTATTGTAAATGATTTGTTTAGATCATCCTTGATTTTGTCATGTATTAAGCTTGCTACTCAGCATTTGTCTTGATTTTAATTTAGGTTTGGGTTACCGTAGCTTGGTCCTCTGTTAGAATACTTAATTTCTTCTTTACTGTTAAATTATCGTAACTGTTGTACTGTCCTGACCAATTTTATTATTGTTCATGTTGGTATATCGAGTATTAATAATTGTCGTTTATTCAATTTACCATTCTAATCTTCAAATAAGACAGTAGTTAGCACATTTTCCCGAAGGTTATGTTTCGGAATGTGTCGCCGTGTTTAGATTACAATTAGAAGACAGGTTGTTAGTATTATCAATATATATATATATGTATATATATATATATATATATATATATATATATATATATATATATATTGTTGATAAAAACCAAACATTGCAGATTGAAAAGGTAATTCATCCAGTAGACCGGTTTCGCCAATACTGGAGCTGTTTAATTTTTGTCAGGAAATTACAAATGGGTTCCCGCTAAACAATAGGCTAATCGAAGTCATATGTTAATAAATGACGCCAAACTGGGTTTAATATACTAAACAAAGAGGACAATCTTAGTCAGAAAAGAAATAAGCCTTGGATCAAGCCTCGTGGCTGCAAGTTATGAACATTTCCTGAAGAATTGCTCACATGAACGAAGCTGATGTACTCAATTAATCGACAAAGCTACATTATGTAATGCTTAATTTATACAGATTTATAAATAAATAAATTAATTAATGATTATATATTTACATATATAAAGATTAACTTCATTGGAATAAGTTAAAAGTAACAATATATTTTTATTAGGCAGTAACACTGAGGTTGTAAAATTTCAATTGGACAAAAAGGTCAGTTTATTTCGGAAATACAAATTAAAATGAACTCATTTATTCATTTATAACGTTCCCTCCATCTAGTGGAAACACATGAATGTTGCAACCAAAGAATATTATTTTAGCTAAATAGAATTTCCGAAATGAATTGGCCTTTCACTCCAGAAAAAGTATACTGTGTATTCTGCAATTGCGTTTATGAGAAAAATTAAATAGAGGCAATATATATGGAGAGCATATATATATATATATATATATAGAAGTATTGAAAAGCAATATTGTCAATGAGGATAAATCTGAAACGAGCATCAGACAGCTCAAAACGGCCAATCTCTGAATGTATATGATGAAAAACTTAAGGGTTGGCATAGCCGACAAACTTTTACACATTTGGCTATGCCTCTTCTGATGGTTCGCCAAAATTACATTCTTAAAAAATATATTTTCCTCCCATTCACACCAGGATGATTCAAATTATGGTATGCATCAAATACCACACACCGGCATTCAAGTGGGATCCACATTTTTCTGTCTCACTTTCCTTTAGTGTTATATATGAGGACCTGGAAATTAGTAAACCGGTCTAGGTACATTAGTCGACAAAATGTGAGTTCTATGCATCTGTTGCTTTTAGGAATGTCGTGTTTTGCAGCTATTTAGTAATCTAATGGACTCTTGAATTGATTCCAATGCGAGATAGACAATTGCACACCAAATTCCCTTAACCTTGATGCTCTAATTAAACACAATAAGACGGATCATCTACCGAATTTCTCTTTGCGGATAATTAAAAAAACAAGTTTTCTTTAATGCCTCTATTAGCGGCACATTGTTGATCCCAACTTCAAATGGGTGCCACAGAAGATTGTTCAAAGTGAATAGAGGTGCCTTGCAGAGACAAGATTCCTCATTCGCTCCTCGACCATTTATATTCTGCAGCTTTTAATGTTCTGGAATAAAATGCAATGGAGCGAAGTTGACTCTTGACTTCTTATTTTGCTGAAGGGCTCAGGGCTACGTTGGAAACGTCAATGGAAAATTTTAACGGTACAGTCGGTTGGTCAGCATGTAATGTGGGGTGTTGCGCGAGAAAATCTTAGTACATTCAAACATTAGCTAATCAGTTTCATCCATAATAAACAAATTGCAGCCGGATTTATGCAGACAGAAGAAGCATTTTCTAGCATTGAGCTTGAAATGGAGGTGACGCACGCAATTTATTGGTTTCCATTTTTCACACTTTCTTCATGTTTACATACTTCTATCTTGGTTTACCTTTCAATTTATATATAAAAAGATGTTCATTTGTA